>JAODUH010025736.1:0-24031 GCA_027564835.1 Typhlichthys subterraneus
ATGAGAGGTATCTATTGAAGTCGGACTAAGTAGGACATCATTGAAGGCCTAGGTGTGAAATGCACGGCCCGCCACTGATTATTAGACATACCCACTAGTGAGTAGGCAGGCCGAGAGCAGGGTATGACAGGTCGGGAATAGGTCATATATGATTAGAATATACTGGTCACATTTTAAAGAGAATAGTGAGAACCAGGAAGTCTGGGAACCATTATTCAGACACCTATAATGAGTAACAATGCACAGATTGATGGCGTCAGCTGATATAAAAAGGAATTAAAACAAGTATATATTAGAGGCTGTATCATGCTATTAAGAAGTATAAATGTAGTATTTATTAATATTTAAACACCCACCAAGCCTAGGCATGATGTAAAAATTGTATTAAAAATGTATGCTCATTCATTCATGATTAAAGTAGGTTTTCTTAAATATCATACAAGTGAAACAATAGATTTATTTCTGTCTTCAAGTAATGACAGTGTTTTGTCATGGAAAATGCGGAAAGAAGCTAGTTAACAGATACACATATAAGACTGTGGGTTCAAGCTGTAATGTCCATGTGAGTGATGAATACATTTTAATTGCTAAACCTTTGTCCTACCAACATATGTTGCATGCATGGAATGTCCAGATGGGTCAGCTTGACCCCAAGTAAGAACTACCAGAAAAAACAGTCATAGTAAAACATCAACTTCATTATGACGCATTGACTCCTAAAATAAAAAATCTAAAAAGGAAAATATGTATTTTAGCCTTAATAATTTTCATAAATGTATTTAAATGTTTATTCAAAAACTTTGATTATGGTATCAAGTACATTTTATTTTAGTCATATCTATATGTAACTAACCGGGTTTAGAGCCTGATACGAAAATAACAGACTCACAACCCTTCAAATATCACTATTCCTTATTCAGTACAACTGTAGACAATTTTGCCCAATTACGACCACATAGCATAGTAATTAAAGGTATAAACATTTATATAAAAGAAAGATGACATGGCTCGTGCTATGCTCAGGAAATACTGGCAAACTGACTATTAACATTCAGAACTAACTAAAACAGAAAGAGCTGATTAATAGGAGCAAACCAGTGGACAAAGACAATGATTTGTGTGAAGTAACTCAGATATTTAAGAATGCCTCTGGAGTCAAAATTACCATACTTAAGGTAAGGTAAGACCCACAACACCACCTGTTGGCCAAATCTGGCATTGAGCTAATGTGAAAATCGGACCAGCACGCGATCAGAACAAATATTGCTCTTCTTAAGACACATTTTAGTTAGCATACTAGCCATAGTACTGCATACACCACATCTAATAATATAATTCCCCCTTTCAAATGAAGCAATCAAATAAAAAATGATATCACACGTGTGGAAATATAAACTATTATGCACCTGTTCTAAAAACTAGACAAACTACCTACATCCCACACAATAAATAAGATGTATGATTGCCTAAAAGGAGCAACTGTTGAAAGCAGCCTTAATGTCTGTCTGTAGTAACTAATGTTGGAGCTAGGTAGCTAGGTCAGCCAAGCAGTCTCAGCTTGCTATTTAAAGTTGGTCAAAAACATAGGCTACAATCTTAAAACAAGTCTACGGGCCTTTAAAAGACATCATCTTTTAAAAGCCCACCATTGAAAATAAATAATCACCTGAGTATGAAAAGGTCTTTGGTGGTTTTATTGGGTTTTTCTGTTAATTTAGATTAATGTGTGACACTGATGTGTTTATAGTACAATATAGTTATATAATAATATAGTTTGGCTCTCAGTCTTTAGTAAAGTAAAGTCTGACACAGTTTTGCATCAACACCGCATATTTGACAGGAGAGCTATTTTGACTGAGAGGTATTTTGATTGACATGCACAATGACCAACTACATAACTCATCAACCAAAACAGGACAGAATACTGGAGGAATTAGATGGGAAACAAAACGACACGTCTGGCTGTTTGTAGGTCTTAAAAATAAAAGAATATTTACTCCTTAAAAGAAACAAAACAGCAGGGAAAGTGTTCACATGCTGACAGGGCCTGTGTGTAAGGCGCTAATGTGATGAACGGAAGAGGCTGAGACTGTGTTAGCTCCAACAGAGGACGATGGTTCAACTCACTGAAACACACTGGGCCCAAAGACAGTTGCCAGGTTGAAGGCGGTCATGCGGTTCTCTTTGTGGTGGTGGTCCACCTGGGTAAGAAACTGGCACAGATAACGGAGGAGACTGTAGTGGACATCTGGAAGCTGCTGAAGCAGCTCCCTTAAAGCTGACCAGGAGGCGTCCTCACCGACCTCTACAGAGATACAGTCACATATTAAACCATATTAAACCAGAGCTAATATGACATTGCTAGTAGTGAATAAAACACAGAGGATTGTGGCTGCAGGAAGGTGATGCATTTGTCACCCAATCACATTTCACACATTACTAAATTCTAAAGCGTTAACTACCAACCACACTACAAACTTAGTGTAATTAAGTTAGTAATTTAAGGCCATAAAATTGTAGAGTATTTATATATATGTATTTATATTTAGTAAGGATGATGGCTGTTTCCACCTGCTCCTCACACACATGACGTCTAATATTAAGGTGTGATGACTTGTAATACCTCGGAGCAAAGAGTCTTAAAGTGGAGATTCCTGGCATCAACGGTGCACCATCTGCACTGTGCACGTATTTGATATAGAGAACCTCAGGCCATGCATCAGAAGGACATCAAAAGTCATACATTGCCAAATGAGAATCGACCACATTCCTGTACTGCACCAAATAAGAGCAATGTGCTTACTAACCGTGTCTTAGTGCAATGTATAAATTAATGTGATTTTGTCTATTCTCTCATACACCAACATTCATGAAATGTATGCGTTTTGCCCACAAAAAAAAACTATTCAGTATTCAGTTGTTTTCAGTACAATGTTGAAACAGGCTCTGCTAAACCAATCTCCCAAACTAAACAGAATCATCATAGTCCTTAAAGAATCTTCTTCTAATGCAATACCTGGCAAAAAGCCCCAAAAGGCAGATTACTGCACTGTATAATGGATGTGATTGTTGCAGGCAAAGCAACTCACTGAGCCAGAATACAGAGCTCCCATTACACTGCTTGAAAGCTCCTAGAGATCGTACTTGCTCTTATGACTTCCCTAGCAATTCCAAACATGCATGCTGCACACTAGGGTTGGCACCGAAACGATAATGAGATCGGAAATCGGAAAGTCCGATACTGACTTAAATAGCTGGATTGATATCAGTGACAATTGGACAGTTGTAAACGATCCATGGGGCTAATCCATTTAAATTAATTTACACACGTAGGTCTACTGTCAAGCATCAGCCATGTCTAACCTACCCAAGCCACACTATCAGCAGCAGGTTTCTAAAATGCATCTAAGTCCTAAAATAGAGAGTGGCTGTCATTTACTTTGCAACTTCAATTAAAACTTAATTTAACACTGGAATCAGATCAGTACTCTGATACCCAAAGTGCCAGTATCTGTATCGGCATGGATTGTGCCATCCCTACTGCACACATAATGAATAAGCAAAAGCTACCCATGACATGTCTCCCTGACCAGACAGTGAAATGCAAATGATACATTTCAACCTCTAAAGAGAGCTTTGTTTATAATCCAATCTGCATCATGCCCTACATACTCAGGACACTTGTCCGGAAGAGAGAATATCAAACTGGGTGGCAGGAAAACCAGTTAGAGTATGTTGCTCAAGATCACCTTACAAGTAACATTATTTAAGGAGAGCTGTAAATAGATGATGAAAATTATAATACTATAATATGACAAGTAACTAACTATGTAAGAGGATGAAGAGTTGATGTTGGTTACAACCCAATGTTACCTTGATGGTGGTGTATTAGTGCTTGTTGTATTGCAGAATCAACCAAGCCTCCAGGCAGTTCCCTGAGGTACTGTTTAAGTAAGCTGGCTACGGTGCATACATCAGCTTCAGAGAGGATATCCACTTCATCACTTTCCAGTTGCATTTTCAGGGTTTCCACCGCTCGCACATTCCCATTGACTCGGAATATGCCCTCCTGTTGAAGACCTGTGATGGCATCATTCAAAGAAAATGATAAGTGTGGATGGGTCCTATTGATATGAATTTCATAGCCTCCACATTAATTTATTGTAATATGACAAGAGTTTAAAATGGTGTGATAATAAAAATAATACAATAATAATACTATTAATAATAATAATAATAATAATAATAATGTTTGTAATTTCACCAAATGCTGTAGACCTATGTCAGAAACCACACATACAGCAATCATAAGGTGACACAGGTCTTACTAGTAGGCTACTATTCATCTTACATGTGCAAGGTAGTTATAAGATATTGACAAATACGGTATCGGTAGTCCATATTGTACTTAGGCCTACTAGACCGGTTCGGTACGGTACCATACAATTACCAGTAGGCCACTGTAGTATGGTATACCGACCTGTACCCACACATTAGCAGCAGCTCTGCCTAGTACGTACCGTACCGTACTGTACTTCATCATTAGCCAACAACCTGCAAACACGTCTGTTACATATCCTTTAACCTAAGTATAAAGGGCTCAATGTAAGTTATTAGTAACAATTACATTGATCCGTAAAGGTCAATACATGATATTCAAAATAATAAAACATCCTATGAAAACATCCCATATTCAATTAAAAATAGCTGTAGTGTACGGTACGGTAGCCACCGTACAGTAATGTCGTCACGGTACCCTTTGTCCAACCGTTTTCATCAAGTCTCTTGAAATGTCTACACTTTTAAACAGGGGGCCTGACAAAGAATAAAGCAAGCTTTAGTAAAAAAAAAAAGTATGTTTAAAACGTTCAGAAAATATACGTACGTAATAACTAATGCAAAGTTGCCGATTAGCTCAGTACTTCAGTTCAGTTCGCGCAGTTCTACCAGCGCAAAGATAGAATCATGCGGTTTTATTGTTCTACAGTAAGCTACACTGACATCTAGTGGACAAATGAAGATGATACATAATCCTGGACATGAACTGTAAAGTAAAATGGTTGCTTGTAAATAAATACCTTTTAGGATACTATAGCTTGATTAAAATTAAAACTGATCTTTTGAGAACTGATAACTGACATCTGATAACCTCAGCATACGAAAAAACAGATATGTTGTTTAGAATATACTGAATCAGTGCTGAAAAAGTACTTTGAGACTTTTACCTAAGAAATAAAGGCCTGTGCATAGCCAAATCAATACACGCTTGTAATAATACACCATTGTTGTAGTATAACAAAAAACATATATTCCAGAAAAGGTTTTAGCCTATATATCTCTGCAGTGTATGCCCTCACCATGGTTCCGGAGATGTTCCACCATCCTCCTCACCACAAGAGGCACCCCGTCCTGCAACAAGCCGGCCTTGAGCAGCTCCAACAGGGGTACTCCAAAGAACTTGCTCCCGTTGTCCTCCTGTGGCCTGGTTCTCACCATGGGCAGCTGAACCATCCTCTTCATGTCCTCCTTGACCTGTGTAGCTGCCTTGCTGTGCTGCAGGGGCCAGAGCAGAGGGCAGCAGTCAGCCACTGCCACCACAGGCACAGAGGGCATGGCTACGGCTGGCTAGACACACACTGTCCTGTTAGATAGGGAGCCATATTAGCCGTGTGTGTGTGTGTGTGTGTGTGTGTCAGGGCCGGGGGGAGGGGGAAGAGGGGCTGTCTCTCTGGGACCCCTGCAGACACACACACTGTCACCTCCGCACACCTTCTGACTCACACACACACTCATGCTCTGACAGATCGCACGACAGGAGCAAAGGAAAGGGAAGGGTTTCTTATGCATATTTGTTTCTATGACAAAATGCCTGGTTACCATGCAACAGCCTTAGCGGAAAGGAGCTCTAGGATGATACACGTACGCACCTACTCATTAAACACACACCTTTCTGGTCTGCTGACAAGAGACACAGCTTGGATAATAACTGGTTTAATTGAAAAGCACAGCAAACTGATGCACGCTTTAACATACACACATGCTAGTTCATTACAGGGAAAGTTAACAAACCATTTTACTGTTACTACACAGGTATTTATTGTCCACTTTATATATACCACACACACAGTAGCCTATATACAGTAACCTGCTTTTGTGTGTGTGTGTTCATGTGCATGTGTGTATTTACCTGTTGGACACTGATATCTTATCCTGGATGTAACATAGCAAACTGTGCCACCTGTTATCTCTGCAGCCCAAAGAACACACATGAATGCTACACAGACACTTTAATTCCATCTTTCCACTGTGCTCTGAACCAACATTGTTTGTGGCATCATTAGAATAGAAGCTCACCACTTTTTGGAATAACACAATATTTGGGACACGTAAACAGCCGGAGAAATTATATTTTGTCCCTTTTCCTTCTGGGGACCCTCCTTCATTATATTAATAAGCTTCTGAACTGATCCATCAGTATGGTTTGCAGTGAGATGAGACAATACAGACTTAACTGCATTTATTACATATGTCGGTATTTTACCTGAATTCATTTTTGGTATGAGGAGGAATTGAGTGTGATAGAGAAGATGGGTTGAAAGGAGACAGATGGAGGTAGAATATCAAGTCAAGCTGAGGGTGCAGACCACCACCATAGCATCAGATCAACACAGATTTATAATAAGCGTAAGCTTGTGAAAATTCTATGGTGTTATTGTAGGATTCACTATTTTAAACTAATGAACTTCCTCAAAAGGGGTATGTGTGCCCCTAGTAGTGGTTGGTGGTACTACAGGCATTATGAGTATACTGAGAATGGAATTCATACAGTTTCATAATAATATTACTGAAAACAATGTGCAGGTTTTTTTTTTCATATACATAGCTCGTTGACATTTACATCAGCTAATTTGTTGTATTTTTTTATAGTTCACCTACATAGCTCATTGATATTTACATCAGCTAATTTGTTATCTTCAAATATTTTACAGTACCTTTAAAATAAAATAAATTAAAGTATGGTAAAATGTGACATTATTTGCAAAATCATTTAAAGGGGATAAAGAAGCCCCACTCTATTGCACTAATAAGGTCTCCACTGCAACAATGCTGTCATTATGAAATAAAACTAGTAAGCCTTGAGTTATTGTAAAGGTGCTATAGACAACATTATTTCCAGTCCAACTTTTACAATGTAGTCTAATGTTGTGCAATGTACTGTATTTATGATACATAAATCACATTGTAAATGTCCAACAGCTGTAAGTAACAGGAACAGTACCTTACATTAAAGGTGCTTTCCTGAAGAATTCAAGTTAATTATTTGAATTTCCTCTTTCTCCTTGTCCTTAACTGTCTTTAACAAGGCCTTGAAATTGCTAAGGCATGTACAGTATCTGCATGTGTTTTGAAATATACAGGAGAGGATTGGGCCACACACAGGTGGATTAATTAAAACCCAGCTTGCAGATGGCACTAAGATGGCTAAAAAGACAAGAGCTCTTCCATGGCAGCTGGTCTGACAGCATTAATACGATGATGTATTCAAAGGAGACCCCTTGCACTTGACTGTGTAGTGACTAGTGCCTGAGCGATATGCACAGATGGCATCAACAATTTACTTGGTGCTGGCAGGTAAGTAAAAATATGTGAGCTATGTGCTTCCTAATCACAGCATGACACGGTAATAAGGTGTCACTTTAATTTTGTCTTTAAGAATTGTTTTCACTTCATCCATGGATGACTGCCGAGTTTAATCATCTACACAATATGTGTCCTGGCATTCATATCATAATCTAGCATATGGTCACTGGACAGGCTGAATGAAGCCTACTTGTGTTTATTCAGATGGTGTAGGCCTTAGAGATGTAGCATTCTACTTCAGTCAATTTGACTCAGGCTAACTTCCATCCAATTAATTATCAACATTTTCTTTGTTATTATGGTGTCTCTGATGGTCTCTCTTGGGTTTCAGTTAAATAATATTTTTAATCACAGGCCATTCATTTCTTTGATTATTGTAATTTTAAGAAATTATCTGATTTATTCTAAATTATCAGAAGTTAGACATAATAGGCTATTCACTTTGGTACTATTACAGAGTTTGACAAAAAATGCATGTGTTTAAGAGCTGAGTCTGTCTGTTAGGCCTAGCTGTGGCAGGACTTTAAAATGTCCCCTAAATCTGTGCTTACACTAGTTCACACAACACTCACACACACATGAGATGTGTGTTTTTCCATTTCTACTGTCGCTGACCAATTCTAAAATAATAAAATATGTTTATTCATTCAAATGTAGAATGTCCTCTCACAGTCAGGTACAAACACATACTATATTGATAACATGTTAATTACTCAGAAACTAATACAGAAATAAATACAATGTGTAGAAGATTAACCGACTTCTATGCTAATTTCAGATGGACTCGTCTTTGTTTTCTAAGTTTAAGTGGAGTATTAACCTCACTAGCTCCCTGCCTTTTACAATACTATTGTTCCAATAGTTTCACACTCAAAGTCCTGGCAGATGATGAAAGCAAGCTATTTTCAAGTAGCTACTGTAGCTTGCTATAGGTATGGTCTCTTCTAATGAGAATTACGAGTCTAGATAGTCTCTGGTTCTCTGAAATTAAAATAATTTAGGTGAAACTTAAATTCTCAATTGCTGAGTAGCCTATAGGCTGGACAGATATTGTGATTAAGTTCAAGACAGCACACTGCTTCTTTTAACATGCCTTGCCATGAAGGGAACAACAAGCCCTAGCATGTGTGTTGTCCTACCTATTGAGAACCCCCTTACCCCATCCCATCCCATCTCTGTGGGTGGCCATTGAAGCACTGTAGCAATGTCACTACAGGCACCAAAGACATAGCCTATACGGAGCCTATGGAAAGACGTGTGATAGCAGCTGCTATGCTGAAAAACCGCATGAGCTGAATAAAACGAAAATACATTGAAAACAAAATAATCCAGAGTCCCACTTTTCCTACGAGGAACACTTTGGAGAAGGTTTGTCTGGGTTGCCACTTGTCAGTGAAGTGAAGACCTTGAACAGAGGTTCATGCACTGGAAAAATCTTCAACTGTTGGTAACAGCAGCAGGCACAAAGCACGCAGTGTTAGAGAGAAGCCCATACTGCTAAAATGTTCTGCGTTGTCTGACTTGGAGCATGAACATGCGCTCCGAATAAAACGACTAAAATCTGTCTACAAGTATGGTTATTAATATATTTATAAGGAACTGATATGTTTTAATGTATGAATGTTTGAGATGGTTTTGGTGCAGTGGAAACAAATACTTTTTGTATAGACTTCCTCTCTCCTGTAGCCTACGTACCAGCATGTGCACGCCTCACAGCCACATCTACAACATCACCGCAAAAGAACGAATAAGGTATGGCTATGCGTTCTCCAGCCCTTAATCACATAACGAATGGGAAGTCCCTGCCAAGTTGAGGCTCGATAGCTTATACTCACACAGATGGTCAGAGCTCCTGCCCCCATTCTTTCAAAGACGATATGCCTTCAAGTGGGGAAATTGCTATCTTCCGTTCAACCTCACTCACTTAAAATGTGCCTAAGTTTGGGGAATAGTTCCATCCTTCTAAGTGGCGTTCACATATTCCGCCATACAATAAAGTCCATCAAAACATAATATTTGCCGGTAGCAGACGTCACAGACAGAAGAGATATCTGCTTCCCAAGACATAAACGCAAATTAGCGCATGCCTTCTCCCCCACCCCCCTCTTCTCTCTCTCTCCCTGTTCCCTTCTCTCCTCCTTGACTGAAATTTGAGCCGAGCTTTCCCATTGGCAGATTTTTTTGGGTCATGTGACCTTAGGGTTAAAACCAAAACTGTAAAAGTTGTGAGTCAGAAAGATTTATCTGCCAGTGCATGTTACAGTGGAGAACAGAAGATACCACATTTACTATAAAGCTATGCTGTACACACCGTGTGCTATTGTCTGTTCTCCAGTCTCTATTAGATATTCAGAATAGCTTCTTTATGGGAAAAAACAAATGTTGTGAGGAACTGCAATGTCTGCTTTCAGACATTGATATATCTTGTAACTCTGTAGCCAGTTATAAAAGCAAAAACAAATGCATCTAGTCTTGCATAAAGCTGATATATATACTGTATATATACAGTATATATATTTATTTATATATACACATATATTTTTTATAACTCAATTAACTAGTTCAGTAGGGTGTGATTAAACAAAACATGAATAAAGTAAATAACATGGGGGGGTACTTTTATTAATATTCTGGTGTTACTGGGATTTTCCACTTTCATAAATGAACTTCTTAATGTTGTTCTCAATCCAGTCACTGAAGGCAGAGACACGAGTGAACACAGATGGTTTTTTGTCCTTAATGCAGCCCTTTCCTCCGACGCTGACGACACCATGAACCTCCCAGGCCGCACTGGTTCCTGCTGGTTTACAGACAAACGGACCGCCGGAGTCTCCCTAGCAGTGAATAGAGAAGGCAGATTAAAAGGTGGTTTGCTCAAATCTGTCTGACAGACAAGTTCTTATATGTTCTCTGTCTCATTAAGAGAACTATCCAGCCGTTTGCTATCGCGGCTGACTGATCACAAACAAACCCTAGTTCCTGCGTTACGTAAAGGCCACGAGAGGCCAACGTGCTTACGTAACTGTGTGAGAAGGGCCCAGCTCTGTTCAAACAGCACAAGCCAAGGGTCTGTCTTATTCTTGTGCCTGCAAATCCTGAACATTTGTGCTGTAGCCAATGTGTTGTCATGCCAAAACCTTCCCTAGCTCTATATGAGACCAGTGTCTTGCTAATAAGTGTGTCCTGTTACCTGGCATGCTGACTTCACCTCATCCGGGGACTCATAACCAGCACAGATCATGGAGGGCCGGAGAATGTCCCACCAGTACTGAGGCTTACTGCAGGTGGAGAAGTCCACAACAGGAAGGGCAGCCTGGTTCAGTCTTTTGGCCACAATGGGTAACATGTTGCCTATAAATGGGAGGTGTTGAGGCAATGCGTATGGTTTAATAGCAGTCAGAGACATAGTATACACACAATTATTTGGCAAAAAAGGTATTTATTTAAAGATACTCTTTGATTCTAGTCCCCTCAGAACACAACAAGTGTGCCGAAGCTCACTGGTTATTTTGAGAGGAGTTGAAAAACAACATACCCAACCAAGAGCAAATTCAGACACAAAACAAAGAATTCCATTTTAAGGTGGGTCATTATTTTGTAATATATGTGATTATTACGCCTGCTGGATGAAAACTCAATTGCAGGCAACCTAATGCAAAAAAGAACATTGAGTTACATTTCAAGTAAAACATGTATACAAAAATAAAATTAGGAATGTATCTCTGGTTCCTACAAAAGAAAATGTAAACCCTGACACCTCCTGTTTGTGAGCCATGATCCACAATTAACGTAACAACAGCCACGTAAGCTTCTCCCCTACCCTTCTCGTGCCCCCAGCCAGTGACATAGCAAGACGTCCCTGCAGGCATCGTTGTCCCTGGTCCGGGCACACACACAGGGCTGACTTCTCGGGTCACATTGACAGGTTTGGACAGGTGGACCAGGGCTATGTCATTGGCGATGTCATTGGTGCGGTGCTGCTCGTAGGCGAATCCCTGGTGGCTTATGATGTGGTCCACCTTGTAGCAGGCCTCGGCAGAGGGCACATCCAGAGAGGAATCCATGTGGTGTTTCCCCAGGCAAACTCTCCAGAAGGAACTGTCTAGAGGCAGCCTGCGGCGATACAGTGCCACAGCGGCTCTTAAACCTCACAAACCGTGAACCGCAAAAAGAGACAATTCTTTGCTTCACAATGGCGGTGTGTATGTTAAAGCTCTCTTTAAGCATAACAGCATCAACATACAATATATACACTAACATAATAAACCATGAAACATAAACAGCACTGTAAAATATTTAACTTCATAAAATACCTTCTAATCAAAGATAACAAGATCAATTCATCAACCTCCCCAAAAGCTACATAATCGAAGAGGGTGCCTTTCACTATTGTTTTGAGGATATGCATTAGACTGTGCTTAGATTTCTTTCTGTCTCTTTCTCCATTTGTATCTCATCACTAATGTGTTATCTTACGTCATGAAGCAATGGGCAGCAGTGAGGACCCATTCCTGGTGGATCAAGGTACCCCCACACTTGTGCTGCATGGGAGGGTCTACAGCCAAGGGAGTAGCCTGACAGAGAGACACACGGTCAATAAGCTCTCTCTCTCTCTCTCTCTCTCTCTCTCTCTCTCTCTCTCTCTCTCAAACAGCATGTAAATGTACCTCCTGCATGGAGACTTGCCAGGGCCAAGAATGTGGTACTGCTTCCACTCCATTTTCCAGTCTAAGTGTGCCATCACTGGGTGTGACTCCCGGCCTGCCACAATCGTCTGGCCAGTCTGCAGACAAGCCATGCACGCCGTCCATTACATTCACAATGTTGTGTAACCATGCAGAGTGTGGCTAATAAGTCGTGCTGTGGCAGCAACGTACTTATCTTGACCCCATCCCATGGGTTAGGGGTTGCCGGTGGCAATGTGGGAACAACGCTTGGGTCAGTGGTCCAGTAACCACGGAAACCCTTCTGCTGATTGATAGCGTTGCTAAGGAAACGGATGACGGCGGTGTTGCCAGTGATGGTGATATTGGGAGGTGGAGCGAAGCCACAGAATCGACCTGTGCGACAGATAATTAGTAGTATTGATAGCAAATCAAGGAAAACCACTGTTAACTGGATTAGCATGACAACTAACCTTTTGAGACCATGCCGTTCCCATTGAAGACCTCCACGTAGTCCGCACACTTGCCCAATGCGCTTACAGCTTGAATCTCAAAGTGTGTGAAGGCTATATGGATGTTTTCGGCCGAGGGAACGGTGACACGCCACGTGCACACTGACTGTGCTGGGTAGTCTTTGGGCCAATTGGGTGAGGTGATGTTCCCATGGCTGCTGCTGAAGTGACCCCCACAAGGAGCTGAGTCAACCGGCAACAGAAACAAATTAGGATGGATGGAGGGAACAATCTAGGATACACACAGAGTTTAGCAGGGAGATAGTGAGATGGGATTAAACAGACGTGCGTGTGTGTGCGCCCCCCTTACCCTCAGAAGGGTCCACTGCCTTCCAGGTAGCTGTAAAGCCTGTGTCCAGTATCCTGTCATTGGAGGAGAAGCTGACGTGAAGCACCTCTCCATCGCTCACCAGCGGCTGAGGTGGAGCGTGGCTACAGTGGGTGCCTGAGAGAAAGAGGTATGCACGGTTTACACTGAGATGCATTTAATACAATTTGCATAGGTTTCTAAAGCCGATCCCCAGGGTACAACATACCATAATGATAGGCTCCACTTATGTGGTCTTAATGCAGAATATAACTTTAGTTAAACTGTAACGGGTGCAGCGGGCACAGCAGGAACCAGGCGCAGGTTTTCAGGTAAGGACGTTTATTATGAATGAAAACAAAGCAACAACACGTACCACAACAGCGACAGGAAACAATAACCGACAAACGAACAAACAGAAACCCCATCCTAAATACCAAAGCAAGACCCCCAGGTGCAAACGATACACAATCAGTGCAAACACCTGTGAGACAAGGAGCGCTGGGGAAGTGCACGTCTGGAAACCGAGGGCGGGAGCACACATGCTCCGGTAACGGTGGGAGGGGGTGCCGCCCATCGGAGGCGCGGCCCAGACCGTTACATAAACCCTCAAATCTTTAGCTTCATTTGCTCATTAGGTTCTCAATTATGTGGATTATCCCCTTTATTTGTTGTAATGCAGGTTATAGACTGGCAACTCACAGTTGTAATCATTTTCAACTACTAATTTCCTAATTACATTTTACATACCAGAGAGTAACCTGAAAATACACAGTAGACACATCATCAAAGTTACAGTGAGTGGTTTAAAAAAAAGTTAAATTCTGCTGTGAACAAAATATTACAGGAGGAGACAGTGTCTACCACGTAGTATTCATTTGCAATGGGCACATTTACAGATAATCACAGACCTGTTAATTCACGTGGAAGTGTGTCGGTCAGGAACACAGTATACTGTAACACTACAGGGTACTCCCATCACGTAACACCTTGCAAATGAATGATTATAAAATGAGGAAAAGGAAAGCAAACAAAGTCATACATACACACACACTTCCCCCCACACGCACACAAACCATACCAGACACACGCACGCTGACACATGACATGTCGTACACTAGGCCGTACCTAGACTGCCCGTTTTATCCGTGAGGCTGACTTTGTCGTTCATGCACAGCTGACTTTCCTCCAGGGAGAAGTTGTGGAAAACAAGGTGGACCTGTTTGCCTGGTGGCACCAGAATGTTCCACTGGCAGCGGGCTTTGTTGCTGTAGGTGCCAGGGTATCCCATGGAGGACAGGCTGCCGTTGATACCAAATAAGTCCTTTTTCCCGCCACAACCAGATGCTGCACACACGGAGAGAGACGAAAGCCTAATTTTGGACCATTTGCGACATGGTAAATGCTTTAAAACATGTGAAGTGTAGGATGCATGCACAGATCAGCATCAACTTCAGAACCGACGGGAATTGGCTGGAACCATACTGTGCTGGTCGTAGATGTCCCTGCGCAAAGCATTCTCGATCCAGCTGAGGTAGGCAGAAGCGCGAGTGAAAACAGAGGGCTTCTTGTTCATAATGCAGCCAATAGGGCCGAAGCTGGTGATGCCGTGAACCGCCCAAGGACCACCGGGGCCATCCTGGCACACCAGAGGACCGCCTGAATCACCCTATCAGACAAGATCATGAGATGACCAATGTCAATGTCAATCGCAGTCATTTCTTAAAGCACGGTGTATAAAGGGCGTCCTTCTAATTCACTCACCTGACAAACAGACTTGAGTTCATCGGGCAGGGTGTAGCCACAGCAGATCATGGAGGTCTTCACCTGGAACCACCAATAATCTGCCCTCCTACAGGTGTCGTAGGGCACAACAGGCAGGGCCACCTGATTAAGAGCCTCGGCAACTGTAGCATTCAGGGAAGCACCTGGTGAGCAGACAAAACAGATAGCTTCACAGTAAGGCAGTAAGGAAGTAAGGCAGAAGCATGTGATGTAGCTACACGTTTAGTCCAGCAGAGAGCGTGCAAGCTACCCTAGCACAGACTTGTATTGTATGCAGCATGTGAACACAACAGTGTTCCGGTCTAAAACGCCAATTAGGCCAGGTGACTCCTCGATTACTTTGGTGTTTAAGAGGAATTATTGATTCTGTGGATGGAGGTTTATAGTAAATATACTGTATTAATAAGTCAGATTATAATTCATGTGTAGGTATTTTAAAATTGAACAGCGCAGAACATATACCAGTCTCATCTCCCCAGCCGGTAGCATAGCACTTCTTGCCTCCCGGTAAGATCACATCCCTTGAGGGAAGGCAGGCATAAGAAACCTCTCGACCGGGCAGCGCCTCTCCATCTAGCCTGACCAGGGCAATGTCAAACTCCACAGTGGGCACCGTGGGGTACTTAAAGCCCTCATGGCGGTAGATGCCAGACACGTTGAAGCAGCGTTCGCTGGGCTCTGCCAAGGTCAAATTGTGTTCGCCAAGGCACATGCGCCAGCGCTGTAGCTCATCTGCGTAGCTGGGCAGAGAGAAATGGCCGATTAGACAAAGTGATACGCCACAATTTACCTCAAAAATATCTGTCTAATGCATAAATAAGGTGTCAGATCGTATTGAATAAGAGGGAATACTCAACATCTGTTACATGCATGACCTGTTATAGAGTACATTTGTGGTACCGTACACTTGTGAGATGTGTGCTTTATGAAGTATAATATAGGTCACACACACATCAGTAGAGATCTTTAATATGCACCATACTGCATACAGTACACCTTGTAAAAGGCTGTTACAGTGTATCACTGCACAATTCCCACAGTGCATACGTATTTCCCTCTATTAACAGGCCTTGTCTAGGCACACTAGATGCTGTGGACGCACCATGAAAGAACACAACAATCCATTACAGTCGACGTGTAGGTGAAAACACAGAAACGGTTCAAACAACTGTTCTGCTGCAAATGTGTACTGAACTGAATATCATTGCGCAACAGCATGGTTATCAATGAATAACACCATAATGCCTAGTGTCAAAGATTATTGTTATATAGTAAATAATTGGTATATTGCCCGCACTGCATTTACGACACAATAAAACACTTACTTTATGAAGCAGTGGGCTGCTGTAAGCACCCAGTTCTTATGAATAAGAGTCCCACCGCATGTATGGAAAAATGTTGGCTGTGGGCGACTTGCAGGCCAGACCTGAAACACACACGCACGCACACATGTGCGCACACACACGCACACACGCATACACATGCACACACACACAAATAAATAACATTTTCATCGTACAACAGGGTCCGTCAAATTCAGGTTTTTCCAACTGTGTTGTCTGAAAGGATCACCAGGAACTGGAATCATTAGTTAAATCAAATTGAGCTAAAAGAATATTATTGAAATATGTAAACCGTAAAAGAAGCCACACCGATTTTCCCCCAGGTGTGACATCATTTCTGGATTATATCGGATTATAACAGAATGATCAGCCTTGAAATCCACTTGGCTTGTCATGTATTACATAACATCAGTTAATATACAGATGACACAGGAAACACACGTGCCTCAGAAACAATATCCCACAGGCTTTGCTCATCTCATCTGTAACAGGTCTCAGTTATAGCACCAATACAATGCAAACGCCATGTTATAAATGAGGATCCTATTAGCTGTGTCTAGGGTGCATCTAGGCTCTCTGCATTGATTCAAAGAGCTCCTCACCTGCATGGACACTTGCCAGGGCCAGGAGTGAGGGTTGGCTGGCTCTCCATTCACAATGCGAGTGTTGATGATGGGAGGAATGGCCGGTTCACCACAGGCGCTGGGCCAATCTAAACAAAAGGCAAACATTGCTCGCTGACTGAGTGAGTTAGAACTAGGTACCGCTGGTATCGTTGGGCTAGCATTCACATATATCTGTCTCTCTGCCGGTCTGTTCATCTCTCCATGCATGTGCATGTAGGGCAGGGACAGAGGGAAAGGCAGCAGGGTCCATGTATAAAAGTGTACTGGCAGGGCCGGGTCACCTGGGGCCTGTCCCTGGCTGAAGCATGGGATGCTGTAGCTGGAGGGAATGTTCAGCACTACGGTATAGGCCGCTTGACATTTTGCTCTGAGCACGCCAAATCACTATGCTCTACCGCACATCTCGGCAGAGCGAGAAGAGTGAATGTGATCACATGGGGGCAGACGTCTACACAGATTGACACGCTTTTCCAAATCATTCTCGCGGTGGACGTGATTGACAAGATGACAATAACGCTCTGATAGTGGTTTTTCTTTGTACAGCACAATATAAAGCACCGCAGAAATCTATGATGTCTGATGCAAAGACGCATAAGCTCCAAAAAATAAATGAACTAAGGGCAATGCATTCTTGGCCTGTTTAGCAACCTGGCACCTGCTTCTAGCTTTGATAGCTTCTTGCTGCCTGCAAAACAGTCATCAGCAATTTTTCCCTATTCAAACATTTGGCAGTAATGATGCTGTGTCTAGCCCACAAACTAGCATATGACATGAACATGTGGTCAGCCTGCTGAATATGCCACAGTGAATATGCCACTAACATATATTTGAACAAAGAGGTGAGAACGCTGCAGCCATTGGCTATAATTAAGAGTTTTACCATTGCAATGCATTCATTTGTATAGTTCATGGGCATATACAACACCTATGGGGATGTCATCCCATGGGTTGGGCTGGACTGCAGGTTCAGTGGGAGCAGGCTGACTGGGGTCTGTGGTCCAGTGGGCCCTGAAGCCCTTGGCCTCAGTGAAGAAGTCTGCATGGAAACGCATCACCAGCCTATTACCATTGGTCTTGATGGTGGTAGGCAGTGTAGTCCCACAAAAAGGACCTAAGATGAGTTACAAACAACTTAGTATGCATTGAACATGACTTCCGGATGACATACTTAGAAACAAAGACTTTTCCAAGATGCTTCAATATCCCAAATAAAAAATTGAAATCCGCTTACCGTGCTTTGCCTTCAGCACACCGTCCTTGGCGCTGATGTCGTACACCAATACGTTGTCATAGCATTTGTGAGTGAAGAAGTCTTTGGCTTCTACGTCGAAGTGGGTGAAATCTAGCGTGATGCGTTTCCCAGCAGGCACCACAATATCCCACATGCACTCACTGTTGGCCTTGTAAGTCATAGGCCAGTTCTGGGATTTGATCACCCCAATTTCATCCCTGGTAGACAGGCCACAGCCCTGTATCTCTGAAATAGTGTGGGAGAGAGAGTGTGCTATAGTAAGGAAGCTAAAAAAAAAAGGACCGGGCGAGGTTTAAATGCACTGTATAAGGTAAGGTAATTGAAAATCAGCTAACATTTCAGCTTAACATTTACCAAGGGAGAGAGTCTTTATGACTGCTAAAGGGCTTTATTTAAAGTCAGTTGAAGAGTGTCACTCTGACCAACTGTGAGCACAAAGCAGCACAGTGCATGCAAAAATGGAGGAGCAATCCACCTTATAGCTTTCCACCCATTTACCTTATGTAAAGCACAGAGGGCCTGCCCCACTCATAACTCATGACATTTTAATGCACTCAATGTATTGTTAATGCTTTTCTTTCATTACTCATAGACATGTAATGTTGATGCTGCCATCCAGTTTACCTGTCTTGTTCCATACAACATTTCACATCATTGGGCTGGAATTACAAAAGTGCGTGCACCTGAGTCAGTTTCCTGATAATAGTGAGGGAGATAAGAGGTTTATCTGGTTTTACACACCACCTACCCTGACCTGTGCATTGAAAAAGCCCTCTGCTCAGTGACTTTGCTCTTGTTATTAATATACAGCTGGCGAATGTTCGGAATGAGCTGATGACTTGCTTTTAGTGATACCGGCCTCACGTGTGTGTGTGTGTGTGTGTGTGCGTGTGTGTGTGTGTGTGTGTGCATGTGTGAGGCCTCGGGCACCTGTGATATCCTCGGGATACACAGACTCCCACTTGGCAGAGAATCCTCGATCAGTGAGGCGGCTGTCTGATTGGAAACTGACCGACATCACATGACTGGCACTGACCAACATTGGGGGCAGCATGTATCCACAGTATGTGCCTGGGCAGAATAAAGTGATATCATCCTCCTTTTCTACTGACCATCATTACATTAAACTTCATCGTTAAAGGGATGCCTCTTACAAATCTATTAAACAATAAATTCACATATTAATATCATGACATTATAAATCGAATGTGTTAAAGAGGACTATGTCATTATTGGTTCAGTGGATTGTGGATTATGTGTAGATTATGATTATGTTTACTTATTTCAGAGTTGAATGAAGTTTGAATCTATTTGATTCCATTATGACTCAAATACAACATAGTGTACAGGGTATGAGTCTCTGAGAGCTGGCATTGGTTGGATTCAGTTTTGGAAAAACCTTGGACCTCTGTCAATCTCATGTCTACCAACATGAGATGTACATTTATCCTTTCAGAATTTAACAATGTATTATTCATTATGTATTTATTATTATTATTAGTATTATTATTATTTACTTAAAAGAATTCATTAGTATCTCCATCCCTCCCTCCCTCGCTCACACACACATACACACACGCACACGCACACAAAGCTGCAGATTCTATAAATTCCACACTAGTAAAACACAGAGATACCGATCTCTGCATGTTTTATATGGAGAATAAATGTTTGCATCAGCAGTTTGGTATTTAAGAGCTCAGCAGTGAATGAAGCAGTATCAGCCAACTGCAGTAACTGAAGTGAGTAATGATGAAGGGTAATTTACAATTCACCGGCTTCTTCCCAGGGAAGGTTCTAATCAACAGTGTTTAAAGCCTGAGGAAATGAGATGATCCTAAAACGGAGCCTGCCAAAGTACCCTCTACCAGCAGGTGCTTTATGAGCATCTTGCTCTTCATTGTTGGTGGTGTTGGTGGTGCATTGTTGGTGGGAACGATAATGTCTGTTCGTTGAGGGACATGTTTTATCATTCGTTTGGGGTCCGAGAGATCCTAAAATACTCCAAAAAACATTTTCTATATTTTGACCTCTTCAATTTAATGTTTGCACGCACATTTCAAAAAGGTGATGAAATACATATTAAATCAACAGATCTGATACAGTAGATGTGAATAGTTAACTTGTAAATATGCAATACAGAAATCAGCACTCGGGCCAGATCAGGGAATGCCTGGCTAATCCAGACTATTGCTCTCAGATCAACTTTTGTTGAGATTATAGTCTGGAAACCTGTTTGCTTTAATGTTTGCACACCCTGCTGGTGGACCAATTACGGTGGCCCAGTGCGATGATTTTGAAGTCAAGCGTGCATTTCGAAATTGTGGTAGAGCTATACGAAGCAACACCAGTTGGTTAAAGGCTGTCCAATAGTTTAAAAATGAACCACAGGTCTACACCTATAGCTAAAGCAACGGCTGTAAACACTTAACACCGTCTACTCTAGACTCTATTCACAAAGTGAATTTTGGCTCTGGTTACACAAGTTTCACACCGAAACCGCATACGTACATTATTTGTAACTCTCGTTTCAATCAGAAGGACAAGTCTTCTAGACACCAACCCTGTCTTCTTAACACTGAGTCAAAGAATTAGGCTTGACTCACCCAGCATGTTATAGTGATCAGAAGCAATCAGCTTATCTTCTTTGCACTGGCCCGCCTCCCCTGTGACTGCCATGTCAGTGATGTGCAGTTTGACCAGGAGGCCCTCAGGCACAGAGATGTTCCAGGAGCAATGCAGATAAGGGGGATATGGTGTCGGGAAACCCAATGAATGAATCACTCCTTTTCGTCCAGACAGTGTTTCGGGATTTCCACAGCCCATCTCAGAAACTGTAGTTCAACAGATAAAAGTGAAGGCCATCATACAAGCCGCTTAGAAATACATAAAGTAAATAAAATAAAGTGCTTTCTATCGTGTTAACTTTGGTTGCTTTTCAGTCTAGTGAGTCTGTTGCGGTGGTAATTGGCCACTGGAGACATGTATGGCCCATCCATCAGCACAGTTGATTCAATGATGAATACACAAACCACCAGGGGACTCTCACCCCTATGTGAGCGCTATGCTATCTATACTTGCATCATATCTGTTTGAACAAGTCACCTGATTAGTGAGTGCTTATGCAAGGGAAAACAGAGAGAGGCTGCATTGTGAAGCCATTTACCAAAAAACACCTGCTTGCGATGATTTGCTTCCTGGGAAGCAGAGAGCGAGATGTTATGATTTACTGTATGCTTATCAAACTGGAAGAGATCCCTTTGTGTCCAGACATAATTAGACAGTGCTAAACCTCACTGATAATGCCTGATTAATTAAAGTATATCTAGAATCACAGGGGTTGTGATTGTTGCTCTTGCATACAAGAAGTAGACCCATGCTGTGTGCTAATGATATGATTAGGCATTATTAGTCAATTATCTTAGCTAAAATCGAAAGGTAAAAAAAGTCAAGGGCATTTAGAAGGTTAGAAAACATACCTGTGGTGTTAGAGGGGCTGGAAGTGGCTGTAGTAGGCACAGGACTGGTGCTAGGCTTGGGTGTGGTGGGTATAACAACAGGTGGCAGGCTGGTTTTTGTGAATGTGGCGCTGAATCCTTTGGCGGTCATTAAGGTGTCGGTTTTGAATCGGACCACCATGGTATTGCTACTGGACTCCAGAGGCTTGGGGAGCTTGTTGCCACAAAGTCTCCCTTGAATGTGCAATATGTCTCTTGTCAATGTATTTATACTTTTATATTTTGTAATCTTAATAACAAATCCACAGAACAAAAATGTTGGGCATATATGTAAAGGGATTTTAAATATGCTGAAAAGCTGAATATGCAACATTTCACAGTACATTATACAGTATATTAGTTTTACGTTTTAATGAAAGGGGTGTGTCTCATGTCATAATGTTTGTTGAGTACTAACTTAGGCAGATGTTACATTAATAAAACGTGAGATCCATTAAAGTGGAGAGTAGGTATGTGGTCTGTTGTAAAACTAAGTGTTATTATCTTTACGTAAATTGAATACAATACTGCACTAAATTAAAGTTAATACAAATAGTATTTAATGTAAGAAGCTTTATTGAGCAAATATTTGTTTTGAATAATGGACCACAAAGGTTAAATGTTACTTTTGAAAAGCTGTGTCAGCCATTTCTTTGTAAAACAAAAAGCAATTTGTTGTGGTATGCCTACCAAGTGTAGCAGAGCCACTTTTGTGGCCATCAATGACCTCAACAAAATCTCCACAGACTTCAGGGACCAGGTCGAAGATGGTGAATGTAAGTCGAACCCTTTCCATTTCAGGAACTGTGATTGTCCACTAACGGAAGATACACATATACAACCACACATTAATATACTGTATGTGTGAAAATACAGTGAATATACTGTACAATATATGTGAATTTGGCTTTAAAGGGACACTATTCTATTTGTGTCTGAAATTAACTTGTTATATATCCCAGCGTTACACAAGCATTATTGGATTGTTTGGCTTGATTTGGTTTAACATCTCCAAAAGAACAAGCCCACAGACCAGATTGGAGAGTGGCTTGCAATGCGTGACTACTCCACCCACTACAGAATTCGTAGGTTCACACTGTTTTTTGAACATTCCATTCAGAAAAAAATGGACAGCCTATCATTTGTTCCATTATTTAAATGCACTAAATGTCAAATTGTGCATGCTATGATAGTAAGAATCAATTAATCAATAATGTGTATCTTGGCTATATAGCATTCTTCTGTCTCTCACGGGTTGCAGCAGCAGACTGCATTTTGACATTAATTATACAGTAAACAAATTAACCATTTATTATGCTCTTCTTTGAAGCACAGACACTAAACCAGACAAGCTGGGAAGATAGGATACTATAATATACAGAGCAAATAACAACAAAACATTGCAAATCTGGAGGGGTTAAATATTCATGTGATGGTTTATTCTTATACTTTCAAAAATATGGTTAAATTGATTTGTACTCTATAATTAATTAAATATAAGAATTAATCATAAATTGTATATTGTAAGTGAATAATTAATAAAAATACAAAACTGGATTATCACAAAATATACTTCAAACAGTATATTGATTAAATGTGGAGTAAGTAATACACATCCACCTTCAGTGTGCCCTCAAAAGTTTCATCCCCCACATTGGATGCACATGGCTAAGCCTAGGATAGTGTTATGTGGTGCGTTCTGCACCACATTGTTTGATTTCCATTCACAGAGCCAGGGCTGTGTAGAAATATTGAATTTCACACACACACACCCACACACAATGGATAGCTAGTGGACCGTGAGCAGATATTCACTGAATCTCAGTGTATTTGCTTACTGCACATTGAATTCATTCTAACTGACTTTCTGCACTAGATGTGATACTACAGCACCAGCATCATGGGCATACTTCATGGGCCACACACACAGGACTACAACACACACAGAGCGAGTGCAACGTCATGTTCTGCTCAGGACACAATTGCTGAACTATATCTTTGCAAAGACAATATTTGTTTGCTGTTGTATTAATAATTTAAATGCCATATTGCAGAGTGCAGATTGCATCTTCTAATTACTGTAACATGAACACTGTACTGATTATGACCGAATTGTGGGAAGTGAATGTCGAAAAGTAGCTAATTCAGCGTTTAATGTGGCTGTAACCGTGGTAAAGGCAGTTTTATGTTTGATATTCAGACATTCAGATGTAAGGGAGCGTCCACAAAGTATATAATCAACGTATGTAAAACTATCACCTATCAACCTAAAACAGATGTTTAACTGTTCAGAAAGAAATGGAAATGTGCTGGTTTTTATAGATAATTGTTATTTGGAAAGTAGGAGCACAGATATCCAGTATTGGTGGGTTAAAAAGTTTTTTTATGATATTTTCTATTTTCA
>JAODUH010025755.1:0-24030 GCA_027564835.1 Typhlichthys subterraneus
ATGAGCGAGTCTTGATGCCTCGTAAAGGTGGCATTGCCAGTCGGCCAGCCGAGGTGGTAAAACGAAGTTCTCTTTTCTGGGCCTGGAACCGTAATGCATCTCTACGGGAGCAATGCAACGCATCCAGTCTCTAGAGCAGAAGTGGGTGTGTCCACCTATACATCACTAGAGACATGTTGCACTGACTGCCATGGAGAGCTGGAGGTTCAAAGGTAGCTGTGTAGTTTGCACCTTCTACACAACTCCATGGGATCAGCATCCGCCCCTTCCTTACGTCAATGTGTCTCGCTTCTCTCCGGTCTCTCTGCTAACAGAGTTACAGTGTTGCTCTGCTCTGACTGGCCGCTTTAAAGGATTTATAGATGTCTGTGCATGAGAGCCCCAGCAAATTGAACCAGAACTGCTCTGTGGGTCTCGGTCTCACACACACACACACACAGTAGAAAATAGTTGATGCTGTCAAATTAATGTTTAAAACAAGGTTCGTAGGATCGACCACTTCAGAGTGGGTCCATACCTCTCCACCCCATAATATAACCCCCACTAAGTGGAGCATTAGAGCCATCCAATTATACTTTTCTTTGGGTGTAGGCAGGCGTGCAGGTGAGCTCTCCAGCCAGGTGACACAGATAAGAGCGTTTAACGTCGTTATGCAGCCATGCACAATCTATTGTGTTATCATTTAGAAGCAGAACACACACACACACACACACACAACCCTAACCCGGCCGATCAGTTATTCCGTGACGACACTTGGCCCTGGTGAGTCTTATTCTTTGTGTCTCTATACCTTAACCAAATAGAGTAAACCAAACAAACACGTCTCTCTCCTACTCTATTAAGATACGCTTTTAGAAGATTAAGCAGCTTTGAGCTGTTGGAAATTATTGTTAAGCACTGAATGGCCCTGGGGACATGACGTCATTATCCCAACAGAAAGTTGTTTGCAAACCTTGAGATCCATTCATCCGTTTACACATGTACTGTAAGTTGCTATGGATACAAGCATTAGCATAGCATTCTGTCTGAGCAGCGTAGGTAGGGTTGGGCGATGTCTACCAAAGTGGCATCGGACGATGTCTACAGTGAAACATCTTGAAAATTAAAAATAAAAACAATTATGACTACATACTACTACTACTACTTTATAAAACTGAAGTAGTAATTCATAAAATACTATAAGCCTACAGTACATTTTTATGCCCACCCTTCCCTACTCAACCGGTGAAGCCAGCACTTTGCCCATCTGACTGCAGCGTGCTTGGAGTTCATAGCCTACCTAATGACAGAGGGCAGCCACTTCTGAAGCGGTGTGCAGGGTTCATGTTCTTATATTTAGAGCTGAAGATGGACAGACAACGATGGTGCGGATGCATGCGCGGAATAGCAAAAGGCTACCTGGCCGTACCAAACAGCTGAAACAACCATCACGGCATATTATTGACAGCCAGGGCATGAGCCTACAGCATCCCCCAATACTTATTTGTACGCATGCGTGTATGTGTGCTAGAGCGAGGGGAAGAGACGGTCAGCCTTTAACAGAAATCTTATTATAACGCAGTGTTATTTATAACTTAGTCTCAACACTGCTTTGCCACTTTATGACAACTTTTCTTTTATCACGGCTGCTGCTGTATGGTGATGTCCTTTTCATCTATCGACCCAACCCTAATGCAGAAATGTTATTTTTTTTCTGCAGACACCACCAACATATACATACACAGTCACACTCACACAAGGAGCACTACCCTGATAACACATACACATATGCTAAATGGATTTGTACAGACCTTTTATAACCTTGCAGCCACTGAAAGCTCTGTACAGTATAGCCTCACATTCACACACACATCCACACACCGTTGGTGATGTCAGCCATGCAAGGCAACACCTGAACACCAGGGGGAGCAGTTAGGGTTAGGGGTCTTGCTCAGGGACCCCTTCACACAGGTGGCAGACCTGTTGCACACCTCCACTGAAGGTTTGACAGCAGCGGTCTGACGTCAGCAGGCCAGGCAGCAAGCCTTGAGCAAACAGTGCTAAGCTCTCTGATCCTGATGATCTTTTTAAGAGCCCTGCCGCTCACAAAGCAAACACGTTACATAAACAAGGATTAGTCCCGGCCCGTTGATGGACAGGGATGTGTCTAGGCTGGTGGTTTGTGAAGACACATACTTCAGTGACCTCTGACCTCCACAACACCAGCAACAGGGGATTGTTGTGAAATAACATACAATTAATTAAATTGTTGAGAAATAACATACAATTAATTAAATAAAACACTACTACACGTGTATTTTAAACGGGATTGTTACTGCGGTTTAGACATTACTGTGATGTATTCTGGATATTGCAGTGCAGCCCATATTAAACGATGATGATATAATATTATGGTGGCGTGCTTCAATTGCCTCTGGAGAGTCAGTGTCAATGTGGGGGTCACAGTGTCAATGTGGGGGTCACAGTGTCAATGTGGGGGTCGCAGGTTGAACAGATTGGGAGCCCCTGACCTTACTGACTGCCTGGTTGCCTGGTTACCCATCTCTATATTGGGCATATTTGAGATGGGAGACCCCACACCCTCCCTCAGCCAGAGAGAGGATGAGGAAGGTCAGCAACCATGAAGTCACAGTGCATGTAACTATAACCCCCCCTCCCCCAACACACACACAACTATTGTGGGAGGCTTCTCTACTTCCTGCTCCAGGAGGCAGAACGCTACTCGTCAGCAGTGTTCAGCAGCTAGACACAGCGACGTCCTTCTCTGAAGAGACAAAGGGTCGCTGCAGCGGAAACTAAACCCCCACACCCATTTAGCTCCTCACACTGAGCCACTGGTCCAGATCCAGTCAACCAACGATGGATTAGTAAGTGCATAGTCAGCGCTGTGGTTCCGTGCGATAAAACACCAGCGTATGATCTGTACTGTGGCCCAGCCTGCCCATCTAGAAGCCGTGTCGCGCCTCTGCGGGGTGAGAAGGGGCCATTAAAACGAGCCTTTACGACCACAACAGGCCCTAATAAAGATCCACAGAGATAACATGCGTGGCCAGGCCGGCCTTGGGTTATCACGAGTCGCGTTAATGATTCCCCCGACGCTGAAGACAGCAACCTTTGGCTCTGGGCGCGGGCACCCTGTAAGGTGGGGGGGGCAGCTGCCCTCCACGGTGGACGGCACACAGCGTTCCAAAACAACATGGCTGTGCAGAGTGACGAGAGGTTATCTGGGAGTCAGGTGGGAACAGACTGTTGAAGAAGTGAAACTGTAACATGTTGTATTTGATCCCTATGTATCCATCTCTCCCTGTGTGTGTGTGTGCGCACACAGAGCAGGGCAGTATACACCGCATTCAAAATGATTATGCAAATTATATTTTACACAGCCTTTGAACAAACCACCCAATGAAAACAGGGTTTTTTTGTTTTTTTTTAAATAAGAAACTCAAATGCGCTGTTCCAGATTATTATGCACAGCAGAGTTGCAAAACATTTTATAGGTTGTAAAGAAGTGAAAATGGTCATTTGTTGAACTTGCAGCATTAGGAGGTCATACTTACTGAAATCAAAAGTTATTTCAACCAAACACATTTTAACAGGGGAAGTTACATGTTAACATATGACCCCTTCTTTGATATCACCTTCACAAATCTTGCATCCATTGAACTTGTGAGTTTATGGAGTTTCTGCTTTAACGTCACGTCCTGTCTGAAAAGGCCTCCACTCACCAAGTCTGTATCTGGAATTCCGGTGCGGCGCTAGTGAAGTAGCCTAGATTATTTACTAATTCAGTAAGTCATGTTGGGAAGTTTCTCAACCAATTCCTCTGTGTAAGTTTAACGTCCGACTTTGTCATCGAGTTGTCACTGGTTGTTCTGCATGTCAATCAAAATACCTCTCCCGTCTAGCAGGCGAATCTGGCCGCAGCTAGCCAGCGCTGTGTCCCAGACTTTACGTAAGTAAAGGCTGGCTCTGCGAGACTACAGAGTGAGAAGCAATACAGCTTACGTATCAACATAGCAGCACGATGATGTAATCAATGTATGGCTGCTATACAGACTATGGTGCAAATACACTTCTCAGATTTTATAAGTATTTTCAAATGTTATGTGCATATCGTCATGTTCATTTAAATGTAAAGGAATTTGATTTTATTGACCACAATATAATTATGTATTAAATTAACTTACTTATTTGGGGAAAAGAGCAGGTGCTTGAGCAATATTACATGCATTTATACCTTTCTACAGTTAATTTCTAAAGTTATAATAACATACTAGTCATACTGGTCATAACCTACCAATACTGACATTCACAACCAAGTAATACAGGAGTGCTGCATTGTTATGTAACCTAGTGAAACCGGGCTGTTTGTCCCCACCCGGGAATCAACCTCCGCTCTCCTGTGTAGAGTGAACGCTCTACAAGGCAGGCTAACTTCAATGGGCTCGGGCCTACGTCGCCAGAGCGTCCTCTGTTGTGTTGGAGAGTGAGGATTATGGAACGTTTACCGCACAGTGCTACCAGCTAGCCACCATCGACAATAAGAGCTTGAGAGACACGCTCTGGACGTGCTCTGAAAACGAGGCTGTGGGTACTTGCAGCGCTAGAAATGCATTTGGTTGATACAGACCCTAAAGGTATTTTGTAAATGTTTAGCGAAGTGACAGTTATTGAGTGCAGCAAGGCTGACGTTTAACCTGACGTTACCTAGCTTTATATCTGCCGAGACTATGGCGCAAATACACTTCTCAGATTTTCTAAGTATTTTCAAACGTTATGTGCATATCGTGTCAGGCTAGCCCTCGTATGTTACAGCCAAAGATGGTAGAAGACTGTATGAAGAGAGCATTGCTATGGGAGCAATGCTCTCGGGTCTTTTAATTAAATGTAGAATTCCATTTCAAAGCAAAGCTCAGTATTTTGCCTTGAGATGGGAGATTGACTTGAGGAGTGTGATTATGGGATGTCATCCCTGTGTGGACAGCGTTTCTGGTTACCGTGGAGATTTCCCAGCAGCAGAATGACGCTTTGTGCACAGAGTTGACATGCCCAGAAAGAGCATTTAGGTGTGGCGGGGGGGCTATGGGCCAAAGGATTAAATGACAGTTTGTTCCCCACTTGGAGGTCTGGAAACGTCTCGAGGTTGCAGTAGGTTTGGCTAGAATGTTACACTCCTACACACTCTCTTAGCTGAGGCATTAGACTTTACACCCTCAGCACAGCTGGTGAAGCCTGGAGACCATGGCATTCCAGGAGGTGTCTATGGATGATTCACAAGGCCGTTATCGCACTGTTCCACCACCAGTTGAAAGAGTTTGATCTGTTAAGCAATCTAAATAGTTAATGGACTGTATAGCACTTTTCCAAACTACAGGCCACTCAAAGAGCTTTACAGCGTAGCCTCACTCGCGCGCGCGCGCGCGCACACACACACACACACACACACACACACACACACACACACACACACACACACACAGGCACACACGCACGCACGCAGTGTCAGCCTTGCAAGGTGCCGTCCCACCACAGGGGGCAGCATATGGTGAGAGACTTCTCGACCACCTGTTGCTCTGTGCAACATGGTTATGCAGTCTATTCATTCAGACGCCATTTCACCGTATTGCACACGTGCGCGCGTATACAAGCACACGTGCATGATGTGCCCTGCGCTGACACATGTCGTGTTTGAGTGCTCAGATTAGGGTGTGGTGGTGTGCACACTGCATGAACTTGGCTCAGGCTTCCTCTTGTCAATAAGAATCTACGCGCTCCAGCTTGGAAATAAACCTTTAGTGGTGTGTGGAAGGCTGATCAATGCAGCAGCTTTATTCTAAATTGACCTTTTGTGACGATTTAACTGGCTCAGTTCGTTCTTGCAACTATGTCAATTCTTCCCAGTAATGTGTTGGCATAGGATACTCTGACTGCTAAGGGCTTCAGACTACTTCTGACTGCTAAGGGCTTCAGACTTTTTCTGACTGCTAAGGGCTTCAGACTACTGGAACACAAAGCCGTGGCATGCATGATATTTCAGGGGATGTTGTATGTGTGTAAAACCAAAACAAAAAGTGAACTGGCATCCTAATACTATGCTAGCTAATGGCCATCGGGTCGGCCAAAGGACACAATATCTTGATATCCGTGTGGTGAATATAGTTTGCTTAGATGTGATGCAGGCAGCCACACAGATTGTACGCTTCCTGCATGTCCTCTAACTTCCTGTAGCAACAACATCCTCCAGGCTAAGGGGCAAACACGGCAGCATTAGCCATGCAGTTAGGCCACACACTTTAGCAGTGGGTAAAACGTGTTTCACAGATTAGACTAACCAGCGGGGAGCGTCTTGAGCATCTTGCTGAATTCACTTAACCCCGGGGCAGGAGGGGGAATCAATCCCAGGACCCTTAACCAACTGGTCTGAGTGTCAACTGGTCTGAGTGTCAAACCTGCTGAAAAATGCATGCTTGAAAATAAGTGAAAAACGAGGAAATGTTGATACTACACGTACAATACAGACTTTTCCTCCGTTTTCACATCGGTGCCTGGCTGCCTCGATTCTATTGGCTGCACAGGTATTCGTCGCAGCGCAACGAGCTCCCTCAGCGTAAAACCATGTATCTGGCAAATATTTTCAAACATTGCTACAAGCAACAAGAGCGCAACACACTTTTGCTCTTTCACTAGATTACATTAAATCTCCAAAAATGCTAGATGTTTTTGTAGTTTTAAGAGAAAACTATACATTTTGAAAGATGAAGTCATGAATTTCATGTCAAACCTATTATCCTTAGCCTACAGTACACTAGGAATATTTCATTTAGAGATTGATCATACCATACACAATGGTGTATACATTTGCGGCCAATTCGCAAGGCTAAACTACAGTAGCAACAGTATAATATCTTCAGTTGCATTATACAAGTATTTTGGTGGATTAGGCTACTCTAGTTTTGGTTTTGCCAAATTAAATGTGTTCATTATATTTAGGTAACGTGATCTCTATTGAAAAAATACTGTTATGTTTTAATCAAACATTACCAGGATGATACTAATAAAGAAAACAGAGTTATTCATTGTAGTACTGGAATTAGCTGGTATACTGGAACTAGCTGTTAATTATAGATGTTCCTCTTTTTATATATTTTAAGCACCTGCCTGCCCCTTTGGAACTCTCTAGAGCCTGCGAATAGGTGTTGTCTTTTGTATAACACTTCCTCATTGATCTAATGGCTGCCAAAGGGGTCGATACATAGCCTATGTAGTTCTATGACCGTAGCCCTTCCGTAGACCATCTCATGTGGTGTTTAGAAGTAATTAGCAAATAATAAAACACCTCAGTGTGGCTTTTACCTGTTCACTAAAACTAGACTCAACATATTATCTAATGCAAACTATTGATTCAATATTATTGTTCATTCAAAGTGTAGTTCGCTTCACCCCACAAACTTGTTTTTCTATGGTCCTCTCTGAAAGGCCTAGATGTTTCCTCTGTGGCGTAGGCAGTATGGGGCCTATTAAGAGGGACTAACGATGCACGGAGAGGTTTAATCCTCTGGGATTAGGCCTACAGTTTACGACCAGGTGTTAGGATACATCTTAAATCACGCAAGCCTCCTGGTTTGAATATTTTCACCAAATTCGCAGTCATAAATTATAATGTAAGGTATTCCAAAGTAATTTAAAAGTCGATATTTATTAAAAGCAAACAGTAAAGTTACTATACGAAGAGCGCATTTTGCGCAGCCTACAGACAAAACCTGGTAAGTCAACCGAACCCTCGTCTGGGAGTCGACCACCCAAACCACTATTTCTGATCTGACCTGAAGACATTCTGAATGAAGGCAGATCGTGATTTACCTTGGAGGCCATAGTCGCGGAGACGGCACTCGCCTCCCCCGGAACCGGAGCGCCGTTACTCTTCGCGTCGTCCTGGTTGGGGTCGCTGGGGAGAGGAATTCCCTCCGTGACGAACTCTTTGCGGCACCGCAGGCCGTGTTTTTGTAACAGAGCGGCCGTCTCGGCGTCTGCCACGACGAGCTCAAGGGCTCCCACGGTGGCCTTTATCCTGGCGACGACCTGTTGGTGACTCTCGCCCTCCACGCTCTCTCCGTTCACGAACTCCAGTCGGTCTCCGGCCAGAAGACCCGAGGTGGCGGCAGGGGAGTCTGGCTCCACCAGCCTGATAAACTGGCCGCTCTTACCCTTCTCGCCATGAAGGTGGAACCCATAGCCATTCGATCCCCGCTCCAACTTGCAACGTCTGGGTCGGAGATTAGACATCTTCTCGCCGTTTGTTACCGTTATTCGCTGCACAATCTCCCGACGAAACTAGTTCGAAGCCAGCAGTCCAGAGTCCGATCGACTCTAAACACCAATGCTCAAAGAAGCGACACCTGTCTCACCCCGTGTGAGAGAGAAAGCGGCGACTTCCTGACACCTTTGTACTTTGTACCAACTTGTGCGAGTTCACTTTCGGCTGTAGGGATGATTTCACAGACCCTACCCTAAACTATGTAGCAATCTGGCTTCTATGCGCACTGCTGACAGGAAACTATGAAACTTTCACTTCAGTTCATGATAGGTTCAATAAAGAATATTCTACTTCGGCTTGCTCGAAGTATTACGGCAACCACATTACTGCCATCTTGTGGCGTTCACACACACACATTTCCTTAATCAACAAGTGTCCTTAGGGAAGTGTGAAAACAATGCAAATGTCTCATCCCATCCTGGCGCAATAGACCCTTTCCTTTCGACCATACCTCCTGCAACAGACGCAGGTTCCCTGACGCGCCTCTCACTCACAGAGCTGTTGGGAGATGATATTATAGTGAACTGATGTTAAATCGCAGTCTTCTTAGTCCCATCACATTCTCCTTTATGTGTAGCCTACACATAAACTATCTCTCTCTCTCTCTCTCTCTCTTTCTCTCTCTCGCACGCACGCACGCACACACACACACACACACACACACACACACACACAGGTATACACGAATGTATGTCTACATAAATAACCACACATAAATACAATGTACATATATTGAGCCAATACGTATAATACAACTATGTGTAGGCTAATATTACAATTAGGATTTAGATTGAGCACTGTAAGCACTGTCCCTTCATGTTCCCACTTACCAGTTGACTATTCATTATCCTGCATGTTACATGTATGGTAAATACATTCTGGCACTACAGACACCAGACCACACTGCAATACTGCCATCTCATGGCAATGAGACACAATCACACTTCCTTGACCCACATATTCGATTTATTGACCCAGGTATTAACAGAAAATGTTATTAGTTCCCCAGTATACAGTCCTTACGGGCGTGTTTCTAGCTCCTGTTGAAATATTTTAGATGTATTTTTAGAACTCGTTGCCATACCTGCACTAATTATTCTAGAAGTAGGCCTACATCTGATAGCCAGGATTGATACTGCACACAGACTTCCACCAGATGGTGCTGTTTCTGTAATTCTATATTGGCGCGGAGCCCGGCGTGGCTCTACTGTCTATTAGGCACCACAAATGGAATGTTATATATAACGGAGGTTACTGTGCTAGATCAGAGAGGGTATTGGGCTATACGGTAAGGAAAAGCAGCATTTTTATAGCGCTTTGCAAACAGACATAGCAAAGAACAATTAAAAAGACATTTGATTAAGATAAGAAAATACGAAATAAAAAAAAGAAACTACAAAAAAAATTAAGTGTCGTTGAATATAACCGTAGACCTACTTTATATGAAGAAAACAATGTAATTAGTAGCCTATATTATATTTGCAACCTGTAGGCTTGACAGACTCGAGCAGAGGATAAAAGGGTTTGTCCCGTTTTGAGGTGGAAGTCATTACCACTATAATATGGGTTATATGCCTAAAAAAATTGACTATTGTGCTCATTTTTTCTGTTCGTCATTTCATTTTTGGGGTCTATTGGCCCATGTGATTGACCCCGTTTTAGCCAATTACGGTCGATTGCAGCCACTTACCAGTGTCAAGTGTATCGGTCAGGGCATCGGGTGTAGGGCGTGTTTATGACGCATGCAGCTCCAACACTGAGACCCATTGTTTTTCGAAGCCACAAACAGTTGTGTGCATTGTAATCCCAATGTTCTTTAGGCAGGCATAGCGGAAAAGAGGACATATTCCTATTCACGTGTTTACATATATATTTTAATATAATAAATAAATACATATTATCTTCATATTTTGCTGACTTTGGTCCAGTAATAATGTCCCTGGCCATATAGGTTACAGTATATGAGTTAACTGCGTCAATGGTCCTTGATTATGAACGTGCACTTTTCTGTGTAATGTTTATGTTAGGTGTGTATTTGTTAATATTTCGTAGGTATTATATTATCTGTGGTCTATCAAGTCAGACAACATTTTGTTGCCTAATTACAATAGAAAGGTTAAAAGATAAATCTGCATATAACAGTATTCATATATTCGAATGTTATTGATTCATAGCCCCAATAGCACTTGAAATCCTATATGATAATATAGGCTATAAATAGTAAATATCGTGTTAACCTCATAACGTTCTGGGGAAATACCAGTTCACAGGAATATTGTTGTTCAATGTTGGATGGAGGAAGTGTCTTTTTTACCAAAGTCGTTCGAACCATGACCTTAACTTATCTCTATACCTCCCAGTAACGTTGTGGTCGACAAATAAGTGTGTAGGCGCGTGCGTTATGATATACTTAGCCTATATGTTCTGAGTCAGAAATTGTTTCACGCCAACGTGGAATTTACCACCTTTGACTTTTCCAGTGTCAATCAATAGCCTATTGCCGTTTAATTTAAAAAAAGACCCATGTATAGGCTATTTATAGACCTATGTGACCAGTGACGGGACATGTAAACACGACTCACAAAACAAAAGTCAGGTAGTTAAAGTTATTTACAATACACAGGGTTTTTTACACGTGATCCACAACTTCTCATACAAACACAATACAAAAATATATTTTCAACCTTTCTCTAAAGAACAAATGTACATTGCATTTAGTGTCTTTGAATCAACAAGTGTCAACCAGGCACGAGGGGCCATGGCATCAACAAACATGTTAGGATGAACATCTTGTCAGTTCAGTAACTTCAAACACAATTCCTTTTCAACTGTTATTGCAGTTATGTCACATCTCAACATGCAAGGTGCATACAGGCTATGAAAAATGTTGAGTGCAACGACCCTTTTTTTATTTGGCCTAATAACGACGTCCATGTCGGCTGCTCGCTGGACTCGGGGAGCCTCAGCAGATAAATTGCGTTCACGTCAACTGCCACAGAAACTATACCAGCGGAGCGCGCACGGACCCGTTACATGTCTGCATCATCTGGTATGGTTCGTGATGTGTGCGCATTCGGCGCGTCCTGGCATTTACCTCAGCCTATTGTCTTTACATATGACGATAATATATATATATATATATATATATATACATAAATACATACATACATACATACATATTATGTATTATTATTGTTGTTATTACTTAAAAGCACAGTAGGCAATGTATTATTTGGCGGTGTTAGTGTGGCCTGCATGTTGGTCACGCGTTGACGCCACCGGCAGCGCGCTCCAGGCTCGCCGCCGCCTTCCTCTCCTTCTGCCGCAGGTGGATCTTGGTGTGCCTCTTCCGCTCGTCGCTGCGCGCAAACCTGCGGCCGCAGAAGTCGCAGGCGAACGGCTTCTCGCCGGTGTGCGTGCGTATGTGCGTGGTGAGGTGGTCGCTGCGGCTGAAGTTACGCATGCACACGCGGCAGTGGAAGGGCTTGTGACCCGTGTGGATGCGCACGTGTCGCGTGAGCTCGTCGGAGCGCGAGAAGCGCCGGTCGCAGCCCTCGGCCGGACACGGGTAGGGCCGCTCGTGGACAGGCGTCTTGCTGGGCCTGTTGGGGTACTTCCGAGGCCTAAGGATCGGCCTCAGCGGCAGGTTCTGCGGGCTGTAGGCCAAGGGGAGCCTCGGCGCCCCGCCCTCCCCGGGACCCCCCAGGGTGAAGTTCCTTATGGTGCTCAGGGGAGTCAGGGGCGGGGGCGCGCGATAGGGATCGAGCGGGCAGGCGCCGAAGGGCTTGCGCTCCGGCGCGCCCGCCGCCTGCATGTCCCGCTGGCACGCAGGCGGGAAGAAGCCTGCGTAGTCGGTCACGATGGGGAACATCCCTGGCGCGTCCGAGGCGGACGGGGCCGGCCTGGGCGAAGAGTAGGAGGGTGGAGGGTAGGGGGAGGGCAGGAAGGCGGTCGAGGGGTCCGGGTAGACGTCCCCGCAGCCCGAGGAGGAGTAGGGCGGTGGGGGGGAGTAGAGATGGTGGTGGTGGTCCATCTCGGGTCCCGGATTAGGCGCCGCCATGCCGCAACCCAGCGCGCCACCGGAGAAGTGGCCGGGTGAGATGGAGGAGGAGACCGGAGAGGAGGAGGAGGCTGACGGGGGGGAGGAGGAGGCGGCGGCGGGCGGCTGGGCCAGGCCGAAGACGCCCGCCGAGACGATGTTGATGACGCCCTCGGGGTTCCAGTGACCCGGGTACGGCGAATCGATGGAGAACTTTCCCGTGTAGGTGAAGTGTTGGTTCCGGCCGTGGGAGAACCCGCCGGTGTACGCGGATAAGTCCAGGGTGCGCCTCTCCGTGCTCGCCATCATCTCTCCGTTCAACAGACCGTCTGCAACGTGACATATTAGCTACATGTTATATTAATACAGAGAGAGAGAGAGAGAGAGAGAGAGAGAGAGAGAGAGAGAGAGAGAGAGAGATTCATAATGGTATACCTGCGCTCTCGAGACTGCCAGTCTTGTAAAAATGTCTAGGGCGCTTGCGAATTATTTATTTGTGTAATTAGGTCAGATCAATAATCATGTAAATAAACTTTCACGCCAAATAAAACCCAATCATTAACCAGCCGTAAAACAGATGTTTTGTAAAACAGAAGTTTTCTTCAAAAAAGTAGTACCTGTTGCGACTCCGTTCATGTGCTCGTAGTGTCCTCCTAGATCCGCGTTCCCGGGAAAGATGTTCACAGAGTTCGGTAAGCCCGCGGCGATGTCCTCCACGGTGTAAACAGTGTCAGATATGGGGTGATGCACGAATCCCCCGAGACTCGCCGGCACTTTTTCAAACGTTTTTGCGGTCATTGTCCAACAGTGTTGTAGGCTATATAGGCTAGATAACGTTTACTGTCTGTCTCTCTAAGCGGACCATTTAACCTAGGCTCAAAGTGACTCGGAACCACTTCGGGACTTGGGTGACTGACAAGCAGAAAGACAAGGCTTCATACGGTGTAACAGGCGCTCTGACTCTCGAGTGTTTATACGGGGAACCTTTTAAATGCGCCGTTACGTCATTGCCCATTCAAGGACTGTTAGGGGGAAATAGAGAAGCGCTGCGAAGGCCAATTGGCTGCGAGGTCTGTGACGACACAGAAGGAATCACTTGCCAGTGGAAAACCCGTTCCGAGAAAGTGACAGTAGCGACGACCGTGACAATCTGCCATTTTCCACTTGTTCTATGTATAAAACATATTTCACAATTTATACGCTCAAACATAGGCCTACAAGTGTCTAATCCACAATTTGTCATTGTCATATTGTAATAATATTCTATTTTATACGCTTAAATTATCACATTAACAACTTTCCAAAAGCTACACGCGAAGCTCCACTACATGTGGAAACGACACACCCCCACTCAATCTTATGAACTGTGGCTAAACAGCGCAGCCTATGGTTCCGTAAGTAAAGGCTGTATGCCTTAGAGTTTGTCAGTGAGAAACTCCTATAGCCTATAGGCTTATAATAACATTAAACAAAATCACAGAAAACTAAATAATCGTATTGTTCTCCTGGATAACGGCAAAATAAAAATAATATTGTGCATGGGACATGGGTTCCACTGCAGTTCTATGGTTCCAACACATTTTTCCAATTTCACTCCATTACCCTATAAGCCCGCAGGGCATATGGTGAAGGGTGAGATCACAGTTGAGCTGTCAGGGACCAGAGGAGTTTACGGTGAACTAGCTAAAATAAAACTACAGCAGCACTGAGATCAATAGTTAAACCATTACTTCATATAAAATAATTAACAATTGCTGAATTATCATTTACTTTGCATATAACAACTCAATTATGACATGATGATCAATAATAAAATGTGATAATGTATTACATTTGGTAACAACAAAATAATATAATTGTATTTACATATATCCAGACAGGACATTCATATAAATATCTCACAGGTTAGGCCTGCCTTATTTAGGTGTTTGCAGAGAAGTGACTTCAGTAATAGTCACTATAATGTTATTATTATTATTATTATTATTATTATTATTATTATTATTACTACTATGTACTATATGCTACCTAGAGGGAATTATTTTATTTTATAACATTTTAACCTTTTGGCATTTTATGGCCAAAGTGACATTTTGTACAAGTCTGGCAGCAGAACATGGAACTTAGTCCTAATTTAATATCTTATTCTTGGTATAAAATCTACACATTTGCTATATGAAGGATGCAGTCTGATGATAGAGAGGGATATTATGGGATCTTGGGTGACTTGTGTTACACCAAAATTCCATCATTCTAACATTTCTCTCTAAGATTATGGATGCTGTTGTCATGACCACTGAAAGTGAGGTTAACAATTATGTTTCATCTCAGTTATATTTTACTCCTGTTGTCTTTTCTTTGAAAACAAAAGGATGCCACAAATATGGAATATGAAGGTTGGCATCTATAACTGGCATATGCAATTACATTTTATTATAATGTATAACATGACAACTTTATTCCTATTTGCTGATTAGCAAAACAAAGTTTCTATACAACAAAAGGTGACATAAAATAAACTAAAGAAAAACACAGGTCCACTTCCACCAAAAAATAAATAAATAAATAAATAAAAATAAAAAAACTATATAAATAAACATTATGCTAATAATGCATAACGAACATCTAAAAACAATATTGTTCAATTGTTAAAGATAATAATCAGTGATCAATAGCAATGTTAATAAACTGAATTGGGCAATTGGCAATATGGAATTCCTTAAGTTTTTCACAATTCCTGTTTTTCGGTGTGACTCAAAACTCAAAATGAGCCTATATCATCACCTGCAACCACCCCAAGGCCTCCAGCAGGAGCTCGGATAGACCACGAGAGAGACGCCTGGGTACGGATGCCTGGGTGAGGTATAGTGCTCTATAGGTGCGTGCGTGTGTGTGTGTGTGTGTGTGTGTGTGTGTGTGCGTGAGCGCCCCTGTTGTTTTTCAGGGGCGAGAGTTACCGAGAGAGTTCAGCTGTGTTGAACTCTGAAAGTGAAGATGCGATTTTACTGCTTCGGCACAGAAAGCGAAAGTTGTATTCGCCCCTTCGCTCGCATAGAATAGAATTCACCCGGAGGCGAATATTGGCTGCTGTCATTTTGGCCGTACCGTGCCGGACCCTTAACGGGCACTGCAGGTGCCAGCTATTCTGAGGTTCGTAGCTCGGAGGGCTGCCTGTTCGCCCTGGTTCTGTGAGATCACGCATCGTAGTCTAAAATGTCTTGATTGAGGAGTGTTGTTATAGCATTGTCATTTTGGGCTCCGCAAAAGACGAATAACGGTTAAGGAAGTCGTGCGGCTCTGTCCAGTCAGTAGAGTATCTCCACAAAGACACAATTAGACTCGCAGATACAGGAACGCGACCGAATAAATGGAACATACATTCATAGTGAAACGCGACAGATTCCATGTCGATAAAGTGAAATTAACTTTCTGGAAATACTGTAGCGACCCTTCAATACAGTAATGTTCCACCTGTTCCACCCGCCACATCCGCACACACAGGGCCTACGCAATTGCGCATACCGAAAGCAACGCTGGGATATGTAGTTAATTAGTACAACATTAGAACGAGGGTCATGTTTCTTTGTTTGGTAATACATATATTGTATAGAAGTGAAGCGGTATGAGAATTTAATATCACGATTATAGTGACCGAAATTATCACAGTTAACGGTATTATCACGGTATTGTTAAAATGTGCTAAAAAAGTACTGACATAAATAGCCTAATTTATACAGGTAGCATAATAATAATCATACTTAAATAAAAAATAATCTAATTCCTTATGTTTCAAATTGCACTGGGCAGTTAAATTATGCATAATCATGCATATATTTACATAGCCTACCTTTATGACAAGTGACAACATATTCAAGGGAGCAGCAAAGTTACATACAGTAACTGGTTATATTAGGTAGTTTCGCAGAGCCAGCCGTTACTTTTACTGTGACGTAGTGCTAATGGATGTTAGAGGCTGACTTTCAGTTCGATTGAATGCGCTGGGCCTGCGGCGTTACAAACTAAGCAAACTCTTTTATTAGTAATCCTATGCTACAGTAGGCTATGTAGTCCAGCATTACCTATAATAACACGAGATGTAAAATGAAGCTTCTGCCCCGCCGCATGCAGTGTTAGTCACGCTCATTCACCCCGCTGAACATCACACGTGAAAGGGACACAAAGCAAACAAGGGCATGGCCCCGCGGAGCCGGAGAATCGCAGGCTCCCTTCTTCAAGAGGGAAGCCTTCGTCCTTCTAAATGCAGAAGCCGATCTGTGGATCCTCTGAGCTGCTCGCTCCGTGGTGTGCAAAGGAGCGCTGCCACTCACTGCCTTGCGAAATAAACCCACATTATGCTGCTTATAGCAGGTTGCTTGGTTCCTGTTGGACGCTGTTGTTCAGCGCGGTAATCAAACACGGTTTTAATGATAATTAGTATTTGCAACGGTAATACGAACCGGCTGGAATTTTACCGTGGTTTATTGTGAAACGTAACCGTTACACCCCAAATATTTTAACTACAATAGCAGTAGGTATGTGCAATCTTCCTCCTCATAGCTAATCCTTAAACGCCACCATAGATTGAGAACAATATTAGTTTAAAATATGGCTAAATCAAGTAGGGCTTCTCAAAATCCTCTTTGACTCTCATACACTTTGCAACACATGCAACCTGATAGCAATATATATATACATAATAGTAGTTGTTGTCCATGAACACTTGTAGTACAAACATCTCTGGTATGAGCTAACGATCGGCCATGCACAGTTATAAAGAGTTTTTTTTCAAGGAGCAGGTTGACTTCCGTGATTGTATTTAGTTCCTCCTCATTTTGCTTTCAACATGGACATGATTGGTCAATACCACTCTGATCTCGTGGCTGCCTACAGATTCATATGAATTCATATGATTCCTGCATATGAATATTATGAAGATTTGACTAGGTGTTTATTTGTCCGCTGGGAAAACCCCCATGGCCGCTGAATATGAACTCTGAGTGACGTTTAGATGAAGACATAACAGCAGCCCCCCCCCCCCCCCTCTCCTAAGTGACGGGCACTCTACAGACATGCACCGTGTGGGTGTGTGTGTGGGTGTGTTTGTGTCTGTGTGTGCGTGTGCGTACGTGTGCATGTGTGTGTGTGATGTTCTGAGAGACCATGGTGCATGCATATGTGTGTGTGGGCGTGCACCTTTGTGCACGGTGACGGAGTCAGACAAAGACGTGGCTCCTCTTCAGAATAATGAGACGCACACACACACACACACATAGTCAGACACACACACACACACACACACACATCACTTTTTTGGCCACGGCCATTGTTGTTGCTTTAAAACATGAGAGCATGTTGCTAGGAGACCCCTGCTCATGTCTGCCAAATACCCCCCCCCCCCGCCACATCCCACTGGAAGTAGATTCTGGTTTCCAGCTGTTCCAGTGGTTTCCAGTAGAGCCGGTGGAGACCTGGCTACATCAAGCACACTGATGCCGCCCTCTATAAAGTTAACTCAAACACAGACTGCTGGCTGCACGATGAACCAGTGGAGTATGTATAGCCCATGATAAACACACCAGACCCTACTATACAGGCAGGGTCAGTCCATCTTGAGGAACTCTTGCTAGCTTTGAGCTCAAATCAAAACAATGTCCCTCACATTGAAACGCACTGTGAAACCTAGCATAGTGCTACGGCTTTGTTGATACGAGCAGTGTCCGCCACTTTGTTGATGTTGCTATTAACAGCCAGGGCGAGGAGATATCTGGTGAATTTGACAAAAGGTGTATTAATAAGTGATTGTAAAGTCAATTGTATGTAGGAAATATATCGCAAAGATTTCTTATATATATTTTTTTATATTTGATGATTGGTTTATTTTTGCATAATAATTGTCTGTTGTTGTGGACATCAGGGCTTGGTGTGTCACAAATATAATTAAAAATGGCATTGAATGCCCTCAAAAACACTGCATGTACTGTTTGAAGTATTTTGAGAGCCGCAAGACTTGGTTGTGCTGAGATTTCTCCTCGAGCACAGGGTTGACAATTAATAAGAAAAGCAAAGAGGGACTTAATGGAGTACACATTTACAATGAGCTATTTGGCCATATGTAAAATGGTATATGTTATGTTAAAAGCAATAGTTATATTCTTTCTTTATTATAATCAACTTGCTGCCTCAGATTGAGGTATTCCACCCTGCATAATGTGGCCTGTGGTTACAGATTAATTAATAATTAGGCACAAGTAATGCTTTCAGGACCTTTACGTAGCAGCATTGACCAATTCATTCACACAATTAACATTTTTTATTATCTGCTTTATAATTTTGACTATGACCTTACATTAAATGTTTGTTTTTTGAAGTCCCTGTTGTATTATCATGACCAGAACGGTGAATGTTTGCATATTGTAAACCGTGAATGTTTGTTGTGGTGGAGTTTCCCCGAAGGCAGGAATGGGCATCATGCAGTCTTGTTATAGATCTAGTTAAAGGTACACTCAACAATTTTGGCTCTGGAATCCCCCCTCCCCCCTGTGGCTGAAGCCAGCGAATGCAAAGGCATTGTTGCTTTAGTTTGAAGACTCCATGACTCTACTCCAAGGCCTCTATTTCAAACACCACGATCGCTGTCAATTTGAGTCCTAAAGAGGAAATCAAGGGCTTTCCTGTGATGGCATTATGGGGGCAAGGCCTGAAGAAGTTCTGTCATTAGAAAATGGCGGGAATCCCATTAACACCTTTTATGGCAATGAGGGAGGAATAAACAATATCTTGTTTATTGATGTTGATTTGATGTGTGAGAGCTTTAACTATACTATATTAACATTCTAGACATGTAATATTCTGTTACAGTACTTAGTAGGGGACAGTAGGACTTGGAAATGGAGCACTGAAGAGGCAGACAATATTTGAATTGAAAATATATAAATATATTAAGATTATTGAGTTCTCATACATCGAGCTGTCAGATTGGAGGTAACAGGCCAATTAGGATTCTAAAGAGCACATATTAATACGTGATTTTTATGTACTTTCTTGCTAACATTGCTACATATATTTGTATATGTATTTAAGGTTATACCTAATACTGTATATTCTGTACTGTATAGAAACATTTTGTACACCTAAAATGTTTCCCACTCATGAAGCAGAGAATCAGTATTCTGGTTGCTGGGTGTGCTAATGTACATCTACGTTCTATTTAATGTTTGAGAAAGTTCTAACGACATAGATTGTCTGAAATCTTGAGCTCATTGACTTTGTTTGGCTTGACATAAAGACAACATTATTCCTCGCTGTTTAAAATGTGCATGACTAACATTGCACAGAAGTCAGACAGACTTCTCCGTGCAGCGGCCAGCTTGCTGTGAATGGAGAGAGTCATTGTATGGGTGACCGGATTAGCATACGCACACACACACACACACACACACGCACGCACACACACACACACACACACACACACACACAAGTCCTGAGACAATAAAACAATGCCAACAGTCTTATAGTCTTATGGATCTCTTGCTGAAGTCCATCAACGTGCTCTCTGTGTCCTCTCAATACACACTCTGTTCTTGTGCAGTTGTCATTATTTTGTGATGTATAATTCTGCTCTTGGAGATATGAGTGGTCTTTCATTCAGTGCTTCCCCCCTCTGCCCCCCTCCTTCCCCGGTCCATAACGGATGATGAGAACTCCGTTGTTGTTTCAAAAGAACGCAGGGAATCTCGGACAAGGATGAAAATTCATCAGGCCACATAACTCAAAGGGCACGCCGGCAGGACAATGCTAGGCTAATGTTTGTTCTTCATATGCTCAGAGGACAAGGTTTCTCAAGTCCTCCGGTGGGGTTTCTGAATGAATGGCTGTTGAAACAAACATCATTCTAATTCATCCACCTGGTCTGATTAGCTGTGAACCTCCCTTTCAGCACAATGGTCAACTGTTTATTGGATTCAAACCTACTTTTACATAACAATATTGTTCCCTTATTTACTATATAGCCTGCTATACACACTCCTAGAAATAAAATATGATGGGCACCTTATTCCAGTCAGGGGCAAAAGGCTTATTTCAAGTACTCAACCGCAAGATTAGCAAAACAAAGAAGAAATGTGGGTGGTTTTATTTGGTTTTCTTCCAGTGACATTTTACCCCGTAACTTTAAAAAAACACTGTAGGCATTCTTCTGCTTTCTGCAGGCCTGAACTTCAGGGAGACATCGGGGAAATCCCTTCTTCAGGGACATGCGTCTGAGCGCAAACTCTCTGACTTCAGCTGACCTTTAATGAGCAGCCCAGGTTTCAATTCAACCTTGGGTGGGGGTGCACACCCTGCACTAATAACACAGGGTTAGGTTTAGAGTACAGCTCTGGTGGTTTTTAGCTGAAATGCCTCAGCTGGGCCATAGAAGCACAGATGAACCATGAGCCATAGAAGCAGAGATTAACCATGAGCCACAGAAGCAGAGATGAACCATGAGCCATAGAAGCAGAGATGAACCATGAGCCATAGACGCAGAGATGAACCATGAGCCATAGAAGCAGAGATGAACCATGAGCCACAGAAGCAGAGATGAACCATGAGCCATAGAAGCAGAGATGAACCATGAGCCATAGACGCAGAGATGAACCATGAGCCATAGACGCAGAGATGAACCATGAGCCACAGAAGCAGATATGAACTGCCTCAGCTGGTCCATAGAAGCAGAGCTAGTTGTATAACAGGTTTGGACAATCTTGGTCCTGGAGGGCCGCCGCCCTGCATGTTTTAGATGTCTCCCTGCTCCAACACACCTGATTCTAATGAATGGCTTGTTGGAAGCCTGCTAACGAACCCATTCATTTGAATCAGGACCAGGATTGCCCACCCCTGGTGTAGAACATCCCGTGGGTATCCAGAGGAATCTAGTGTGATGTGGCCAGAGGGTCAACCTTCTCCTGATGTGTGAGTAGGCCTGATTGCCTCTAGATGAAGATGCATGCAACAGGCTGACAAGAGCTCTTATGTCCCATCAATCACAGCAAAGGAGTATTAACAAACACAAACACACACACACACATCACATGTCATTCATTCTTGGGCTGTAGACCATGAACAGTTCAGAAGTCTGGATTAATAGTCACTTTAAACACAGACCCACCCAACAGCAGGGGGTGTTGTTTGTTTCCATGTGAAATGTGGGTCTGTGCAGCCCTTTGAGATGGTCATGTGATTAAGGACTAGAGAAATAAAACTGCCTTGACTTGACACCCGCCCACACACACACACACACACACACACAAACACACACACATCTGCAGATCAAGTGAAGCGTCAAATATTGTCATTTCCCCCCAAACCTGACTTTCCTTGAAAGGTCTCAGGTTCTCCGTTTGATCACTAGTGTCTCTGGAATGTCCATAGGAAGTGATAATTCCCCATCTTCTGCTCAGCATTCATACATCACTGCAAGTTTACAGTACTGAGAAAAATACAGAGAAGATTTATAAGTAATCTCTTATATGTATCTAATGTATGTAGACAAATATAGAAAATACAGTAACAGCCTGATTGATTGATTGAAATAAGAATTAAAACAATAAAGTCTTGTGTGCTGTGGTAAACATTTATGGGACAATTCACCGCCGCCCACCATTTGAAAAATGATTCTACAGCGGAGTACAAGATGAACTGGTACATTTTTATAAATCAGGGTCTCAAAGTGTGAGTCAATGGGGCAGAACAGCCCTATATATCAATGTTGCTGGATTTGATAGAAACTATTATGTTTGTTCAAATTGTTTGGTGCTAGTGTGTGTGTGTGTGTGTGTGTGGATTGTGTGTGTGTGGGTGTGTGCGTGTGTGTGTTTGCATGTGTGTGCGTGTGTGCCTGTGTTCACAATGCTTGGTGTGTGTTTATGGGTGTGTACATTGAGTTGCAAATCATCTCAAAGAAGCAAGTTACATACAGCACTAGACTCTTTCATCCAAAGAGTCTTACAATAAGTATTACACGGAGCAGGCAGTGGAGCAGTAGGCCAACTCTGGGGCCTTCCAGGTGTAGCGAAATGTTAGTCAAGTGGGATCTGTACACAAACAGAAACCCTGGTGTCCAAACAACAACAATAGCTCTCCATCACCATAGGCCTCAGTAGAGCCAGGGAGATCCTACGAGACCCCTACCATCCGGAACACCACCTACTCAACCTCCTGCCCTCTGGAAGACGATACAGGAGCACGTCAAGTCAGACTAACAGACAGAAGTTTCTACCCCTGGGCCATTCGAATTTTAAACAGACACTTAATACATAACATAATTACGTTAAGTTAGTGCCCGATAGCACCCAAGCAATAGGCCAATCATGTCCTTGTCTGGCTGTATTTTTATGTTTTATGTCTTATGTCTTTATTTATTATAAATTATAGCACTGAATGGGAGTGTCTCTCCTAATTTCATTGTATGTTGTACAATGACAATAAAGGCTTTTTCTATTCTATTTTATTATAACTGTGAGGGTCTTGTCGTCCTTTACCATTAGCTGATTACACTATCAGCTAACCCAACCCGTCACATGACGATCCAGTCTGAATGGAAAGATGAAAACGATTAATTCAATAGAAAGATGTAAACCGATCGTGTCGAGGCTAAAACCTTTTGTGTCCCTCATCAGAGTTCCTCTGCAAGTTAGACATTAGCCACTTACAGTTACACAAAGTGACGGGGGAGGGTGCTGAGCACCTGTCTCATTGCTATGCTAATGCTAATGCTAATGCTATGCTAGTCATGTAGCTCCTAGGTTCACCCCAGGAGTCACTTGAGGCCTTTTCTGTTGGGAAGATCCAGATAGCTCTATTTCATTGTGACCTCTGTAAATAACAAGGAACGGCTGCAGTAGCTTGTGGTTAAGATAAGTCAATATATCAAAAGATAAGATAAGATAAGATAAGATAAGATAAGAAAAGATAAGTTAAGTTAAAATAATGCAAGATCAGAAGATAAGATAAGTAAGATAAGATAGGGCCCAAACACATGGAACATGGCCTGACTTTTGACATGAGCATGCAGGGCTGTCATCTGCTGTAAGTGTATGTGTGTGTGTGTGCAGGAGTGTTCAAGTGCCAGGATGGGCCCAGCCCCCCCCCCCTTCCCAACAAACACCCCCTCACCCCCCTGCCCCCCCCCCCCCCGCCCCTTTGTCTCCGATGACGTACGAGACAGGCTCTCCGCTGGGCCGGGGCAGGAACACGACGCCTGCCCCGTAATGGAGATGGATGGGCAGCCGCAACCGCCGCTCCCGCCACACTCACTTTGTCCGCGACCAAGACGGAGTGGCCGGCGGCCCCGCGGGGTCCGACGGCTCCGGGAGGGCCCCCTCGTAGGGGAGGACCCTGCCCCGCCATGGCTCGCCAGCGCCGGACAGGCCTGACGGACGAGGGGAAGGGGAAAGCAACGCAGGGATGGAGAAGCGGAGAAGCCAATGGACCTAGGTGGGGCCTTTGAGGGCCAGCTTGTTCCTGGAGGACATTCCTGGAATGTCTGGGCCTTCATTACAATGAGAATCAGGTCACATAGGAGATGCTTCTACCCAGAGAGACTTACAGTGAGTACAGTATTAGACCTACAGTGATACAGTTACAGTGTATAGACCTACAGTGATACAGGTACAGTGTATAGACCCACAGTGATACA
>JAODUH010025765.1:0-15242 GCA_027564835.1 Typhlichthys subterraneus
GGGGGGGGGGGGGGGGGGGGGAGGAATTGAGCCTGCGCATCGCATCGCTCCGCCTGATTGTGTGAGTGCGTGCGCAAGCAGAAAGAGAGGAGAGGAGAGGAGCTGTGTTTGCTGTGATCAGTGTTTCGGACCGCGTTTTCAAGGACGCATGCAGACAACAAGGCACTCACACACTCTGGCACGCACACACACACTCTGTGACTTTCTCCCTGCGCTCACACACACACACACACACACACACACACAGGTGGGCACTGTAAGGAACAACAAAAGACGACTGTGCCAGGATGGCAAGACACTGTCGAGTGTGATGTGTGTGTCAGGTGTGTGTGAGTCAGGGCTTCGCCTACGGTGAGCCCGTGCACACACACAGACACACACACAGCAAGCGGTTCACCACAGGGAGGCCGATGCCCGGCGCATCCGACAGGCTGAGGGACACACAGGCGGCCTGGCCAGGAGCCCTCCGTGCCATGGTAAATATACCCAGCTAGCTACAGTAGCTGACCCAGTCCGACGTTAGCTGCCTGCTGCTAGCCTCCACGGTGGCTCAACCTACTAGTGCCACAGCGCTACGCTATGTTATTATCGGCAGCATGCTGGCCGAGCATAGTTTGAGTGAGCATGTGTGCGGTGGAGTTGAAGTGGCGGTGGACGAACGGCAGCACTTTAAATGGATTGGGTTTCATTTGAGTCAGTGTGTGTGTGTGGTGTTGTAGCTAAAGAGCTGCCTTGTCAGATTGAGCGGTTGTGTTCGCGGTAATGCACATGAGCGGGGCAAGGGCCAGTGTATTACTTAGCCTCTGCGTGTTGTGCTTGTGCTTATGTTTGCTGTTTGGAGCACATGCTGCACTGCCATTGGTTAAACACAATGCATGTGTATACCTTAATGCTTCTTTTCTGGCTCTCTCCACTGAGGGAGTGACTCTGCATAAGTGTGTGTGTGTGTTGGAACAGCTCCGACCCAGGTGTGCGCTCTGCATATATCACCACAATAGAAATATCTCTCAGCGGTTTTAAATGCGTTTAGGGTTGATGGTGCGAAAGGTACACAATGGGTTATTGTCAGGTCCTGATATCAATGTGACAAGATTGAATTAATTATCTTGTAAACAAAGCTCTGTTCAGCTACAGTACGTTGTCACTCCTTTCACTCGTCGTTTACCTTTGGTTACGTTCTCTCTCTCTCTCTCTTTGTGTGTGTCTCTCTCTCTCCCTGTCTGTATTGACACACCCTCTGTCTCTGCATCTCTGTATTGCTGCTGCAGACTTCCCTTCTGTTCCACACTTGCTCAGACATCTTTGTTAGCCGCTGGCTCCACAGTGAGCTGGACTAGCAATAGCTTGCTCCACTGACACTAATGTGTCGCACTGCTCACTCAGTGCCCATATGAAGTAGTCAGCTGTACAGGACAAGACGGGGTATACCACCGCCGTCCACCCAGATACAGTGGTAAAATGAAAGCAGTGTTCAGACTATTAACTTACGATTAGTGACTCATGCTATTCCTCATAAGCACGCCCAAACCAAACATGGACACACGCTGGATGCTTCCCCCCCCCCAAACACTTCCATATATTATCAAGGCCCGTGTGGTCTCATCCTGCACAAATGCTAATGCGCTAATCACATTTCTGATCAATAATTCATCACTAGCGAGCCCATAGCGGCTGTTTCATTATTTCTTGTGTTGTCCAATGTCTGGCAGGATGTGCCATCCTGGACTGGAGTTGTTAACGACTGATATAACTATTTGATCATGTATTCTTCATCCTGTAGTAGCCAGAGTGAATTCTGGGCCAGGGCGCCATCTGTTTACATTCATTGGAGTTGGGTTTATTCTCCTTGGCCTGGATAAGGGTTCACGTGCATCAGAAGGTAGGGATCTGACTGGCACGGTGGTTAGCGAGCTCTGAGGATGTTTCCAGATGTTTCTGTTCCTTCCCCCGGTCTGAAACAACGATAAATAAGCTGTACATTCTTAATTTGGCTTTTTGTACCTTATCCGTTTGTACTTGTGCTTATTCAACCTTACAATTGTAACACACTTCTCTCTCTCTCTCTATCCCTCCCTCCTCCTCTTTCTCTGTCTCCCCCTCCCTTTCTCTCTCTCCCTCTCTCTCTATCCTTCTCTCTCTCTCTCTCGCTCTCTGTCTCTCTCTGTCTCTCTCTCACCTTGCAGGAGGAATGCAAGCAGATTCTGGCACGACAGAAGTCCAACAGCCAGTCTGACTCCCATGACGATGAGGTGTCTCCCCCGCCCCCCAACCCGGTGGTCAAGGCCCGTCGCCGCAGGGGAGGGGTCAGCGCCGAGGTTTATACCGAAGAGGACGCCGTCAGCTACGTGCGCAAGGTCAGCCGCGCACTCACACGCTTGCATGAGTGGTAGCATCATTCACACATGTCAAATTAATGATCTGTTATGATGATCTGTTATGAAAATGAGTAGGTGTGCTTTTTTTTTTTTTTTTTACCGGTTTACTCAAAAACAAAACAAAATAAAAACAGAACCCTAGTAAATGAAATCCCAACAACAACAAACGGCAATAGCTGGCTGCTCGTGACCCACCAATAAACTCACTTAAAACCCCCCCTTAGCTAATGAAATAAATGCTGTTATCATTATTTGTAATTATATTACTGCACATCTACAAGAACCATTCAAGGGGAAAACAATGACACTGCTGTGGTGAGTAAACACATAGTGGGACTTGGAAGATTGACGTCTTGTTTCTGAAGAAATGCATTTAGGGACATGCAGCACAGTAGATTAGTAGTATTAAACAAACCATTTGTCATACAGGCAGCTATCTGACAACTAAAACCGATTTTATTCCTCAATGCCAGGAACACTGCACCATAGTCCCAGTCAATCCCATTTCATCACGAGACCTGTCTTTCCTTAAAGACAAAACATGTCCAATACCAACTGACCATATTCATATGTTGTTCTCGTATTTCAAAATGCCATTGCACATGGATTAATAGCATAGACTATAATGCAGATCTGCAGTTTGAGAAATATTATATGTATAGATCAGGTGTTTTTAATTATATTTATCTGTCTGCCTACCTATACAGTACATAAGTAGCTTCTCTGGTACAGTACAATATTGTACATTATAGTACAGCTCTTTCTCACTGTACAGTAGTACATTGACCAATGCCCACACCGAGAGTTCATTATTTTCTATTCACACAGGCAAAGTTAATGCCGCATACATGGATTACATTTTCTTCCATAATTTTTAATGATAATTATTTGTTGTGAAAGCACATTATCTTTGTTTCTCAAACATACTTCAATCATGACCACTATTGTCAAAATAAGTACTTGATTTGCATCAAGTTATTTATATTTGGAGGTATGGCCATTAGAGACTATCAGCCATCTCTCTATCTGGTCTTTAATGTATACGTCCTGTGATTCAAGCTAGCTGCAAAGCAAAAAGTCCACTTTTGCCAGTGACCATAACTCCTACACACACACGCACATACACACGCACCTGCGCGCGCACACACACACACACACACACACACACACACAGTTTATTCAATTGTAATTACAGTAGTATAACAAAACATAAATTGCTGGGTACTGCTATAAAGGCATTAAACCCCGTCACCACACTATAATTGTGTGACCACTGTTACAACACTTTAGCGCGTGCGCGCCCACATTACCCTGTGTGTGTGTGTATGGCATGCAGGTACGCGCATGTTTTCGCTGACCCCGACTAGAATCTGATGGTCTACTGAGGTAAACCTTCATCCATGAAAGCAGACGGATTCATCGGACGAATGAGAACGGGGAACAAGAACCCTCAGCATCACCATTACTTAATAAACGGATGTAGATTGACGCACACGCACACACACATGCGCACGCTTGCAGCGATGCTGCACCCGCCCACAGACCTGACACGCTGCCATCTAGCTTCACACGTCAGTTCCATTAGCGAGCCCCCCCCGCTGCGGGCAGAAATCAACAGCTGTTTTCCAACAGAACACAGTCAATTAGATAGCCTCTCGCATCCGTTGATTAAAGCAGCTTTGGCATAAAATAAGGTCGTGCCTTAATCAATTGTGAGGCCCGTCAGTCACGGGCCACAGTGGAAGAATGAGTGGAAGGACTGGCTTCATGCAGTGGGAACTGAGTGGGCATCTACAGGGCTGGATCCACACAGATTAAAATCATACACTGTATATACTGTATATACTATATATATATATATATATATATATATAAATTAGGGCTGGGAATGAATGAAATACAATTAGGAAACAATTTAATAATTGCATTTTTATTTTGTGTGCTTTTTGTTCTTTAATAGACCTCAGTCTATTTGCATGTATGAATTGGCCCAGTCAGCACGCTCAAAGCTCGCCACAACAGGTACAGTAGTAAAGTAAAAGGATATAGCTAGTGTCGCATTAATAATAAACTATAAACCTTTCCATGTGACAAACTCACGACTTTACGAATTCAGTTTTACTTCTAGTGTACATTGGATGGCAGATGAAATACAATGCACTTAATATGCAGTTGTGGTCAGTTGTACAGTATTGTCTGAATGGACCTGGTACATGGATGGACTCATTGTGACATGATGTCACATATACCATTCCTCTCTCAATGAACATTGTGTTACACAAGGCAGTCCGATGGCTCCAGGTGTGACATCATTTCTGGATTGTAATAAATCTACCATCAATGATCTATCGCAGATTTAATCTATTTAATGGACCTTTCATTTTCCATTGAAAGAGCCACATACAGCTGCTTAGCGATCATAAATCCTACCCATGTGGCCAATTGTTTCCTGAAGGAATACATATTAGACAGAGAAGGATCTGTGCCATAGACCTGAAAGGCCACAATCTAAAACAAATGAACATCACTAGTGATGTAATACTGTAGCTGGCAATCAGCTGCTGAGATGTCTTCATATTCTTCTGGATGCATCTTCTGGAGAGATAAAATATGAAATATATCCCAGCTTTAACTAACGTAAACCACTTTATCTGACTTTATGCTACAGCCTCAATAAACTTAATATGTTGATACATTACATCATTTCACTTGTATGAGGTCTCTGTGTGTGTGTGCGTGTGTGTGTGTGTGCTCTTCACAGTGAGCGATTTAGCCAGAGTTACAGTCTGCTTCCATCCAGAGATAACACACACACACATTTGTTTAATTCACCTCCAGTTGATGGCTTATCCTCTAGCAGCCCCAAGCCTCCTACATAAACTGCTCAATTGTCGCCCAGAGAGAGACAGACACAGAAAGAGTGGGTCTGGAAGTGTATCTAAACTTTTTTTGTCGGTGTTTCACTCTGATTCTGTTATTCTTTTTCTTCTGTCCTCAGAGTAAATTTGTTTTAGTTTTCCTATTGGATGCCCGACCATAAATACAGGCTTCTGTGGCTTTGTAGTGGCTACAGACATTGACATACAACCTCTCTCCACACACACACACACACACACACATACACGTGCTAACTTCAGAGTCTGGGGCATAAAAGTACATGTTTTATGAATGAGTCCAGGCAACTTTTTAAGGGCTGCGCAACATTTCCAATGTAATTCCCGAGCAGATGGGCTCTCGCCCTAAAAATACACATGTGGGATATTCCTTTCAGAGGATGCCAACGCGCTGCTCTCTCATTATTCGTTTTGCTCTGCTTTTGAAGTGAGGCGTATTACAAGTGTTTCGCAGCGGACTGTTAATATGATCTGTCCACCTGTGTTGTTGTAATCCCCGCCCTGTACTGGAGTCCGCTGCTTTCTATCCACAGGTGATCCCCAAAGACTACAAGACCATGACCGCCTTGGCCAAGGCAATCTCCAAGAACGTGCTGTTTGCTCACCTGGACGATAACGAGAGGAGGTAACGTTAGCCTGCTGGCAACACAGACTGGGATTCTGCTCTCCATTTTCCATTTTATATACGATGAACAGACTTGCTCTGGTGGCCACTGTGTGCCAGTGTTGCCTGCTTCACACACACACACACGCGTTTTGAGGGGGTGGGGTGCGGCGGGGGGTGGGTTGCATGGGCACAGAGAAGGGAGGGTGAGACAAGGGGGCTACTGATGGCGGCACAGTGTTGTGTTGTGTTTTTAGTGGTGGCCATGACAACTGTTGTGGATGTCAGTTATGTGTGGCGGCGTTCAAATACAGGCGGGGGACGGAATTATGTTACTCAGAAGGCAACGATTCTCCACGGACCCTCTTAGGGTTTCTCTCTCTCTCCCTCTCCCTCCCTCTTTCCTACCAGCCTTCCATCTGTCCCAGATCTACAGTCAGGGCTGAGGGGGGGTGTGTGTGTGTGCACTGGGGAAAAGGGTCTCAGGTGGCTGACGGGCCTGCCTGCCTGCAGCCAGGATAGGGTTTCATTGGCGGAGAGAATCCATTATGCCCCTGCAGAGGGGAAAACACTGGAGCTTTCCTGTTGGCTGAAGCCTCCACGGGCCAAACCCAAAACACGCTCTTTCCCCTCTTTCGTCAGCTGACAATTTGCAGCGCTCTCTTTGGCAGAAGCCTGTGGGACTCTGATTGCATGTCAGGGCCCCTTGAAGCCCTGGGCAGAGCGCAAATTTTGATAGGATTGGATAGTCTGGAAAAACCTCTGCACTTGGGTGGCTGGTTGTGTGCAGATGGAGGTTGCACTTGCGAAACACATGACAGCGGACCGTAAACTGTCAGTGCATGTTAATTTATTTCACTGTTTCAGAACGTACGCTCGGCTTGCCGACCCTGCTCCTGAAGCCACGGTTGGTCTCATGGAAGTTGTACGTGATGTGGAGTTTGGCTGACTGGCTGGCATGTTTGCTCTTTCGCCGTACGCAACATAGTTAGCATAGTCTGCTGTTAGCGAGGGCCAGACACGCACGGGACGCACGCAGCTAACAGATCGCAGGGTTTCTTACTTGGCTAGGTCATTACAGTAGTGCTTCAGTGCTCTCTTTCACAGTCCCACTCTCTCTGTACTTCTAACGTATGCTGTTGGATGTCTCGGTCACACTGCGGTTGCATTGCAGTTGTCTTGCTTGCAGCCCCAGACAGCACCCAACAGTGGGCCACTGCTTGGAAAACCTATTCAATTAGTGTCCAGTGGGCCAATACCCCCATGTGGCCCGAGTGGGGATTGCACCCTTGAACACTATATACCAGGCTTCCCCAATCCTGGTCCTAGAGGGCCGCTGCCCTACATGTTTTAGATCCAGCACACCTGGTTCAAATGAATAGGTCGTTATAACAAGCTATTCATTTGAATAAGTGAATAAGTGTTTGCACAAACCTCAAATGTATTTTCACTTGCGTGACAAAAGTAGAGTTTGGTACCCAACCCTAGTGATGTTCATTTATTATTTTCCATTATCTGCTGACACCAAAATGTAAAATTGCTTTTAAGAGGCTGCTGAAAATATTTGGCCCACTTGCACTTTATCTATTTTTAAATCAAAAGTTTTTTTAAGTCTAAAATATCCGCTTTTGTCTGTAAATATGAGATAGTATTCATGCTGGGCCTATGAATTATGGCATTTGTTCTGCAGCCAAAAGCAACCTTGGATAGTTTGTAAAGAATCCTCCAGTTTTAACATTCAATTACATGATTACATTATTTTGTTCTTTTTAAACCCCTTCTGTCTCTGCCGATGATGGAGTCGCATCATGAAACACATCAGCTCCTCTACATGTGCCAGACCCAAGCTGACGCATATCGGCAGATGGACACTCTCCCTCTCTCTCCTGTTCCCTATATGTCCCTCTGTCTAGTTATCAGTCTCTTTCTCACACAATTTCAGATTTCTCTCTCTCTCTCTCTCGCTCTCTCCCCCCCCCCCCCCAATATCTGACCTTGCCCGGTTGCTCAAGGTTTTAGCGGCAGTTGACCATTGGCCTGTAGGTGGCCTGGTGTCACAAGAATGCGTTGTTGTCATTTGTCCTACTGACTAGTAGTGTCTGTTGACTGGTAAACATCACACATTCTGTTGAGGTCCACTTAGTGTTTGACGCTGTCAAGATAATTATTAGGTTCTCTTCTTGTTTTGTGAGATGTGTGAGGATGTGGTGTGTGTGTGTGTCTGTGTCTGCGAGAGAGAGTCGGCAGGCGATAGTCTTGACAGTGGCTTGTGCGTACTGTGTGGCTGTGTGTGTGTGTGTGTGTGTGAAGGAAGCATTTGTGCCATTAGTCACTCAGCAGTTGTGTAAGATGAACGCAACACGATTTGTTCCCCCATTAGCACTATATTAGGCTATCATCCTCCATAATAGAGGAGGGAAAGCATGCAAGCCCTTTTTGTTTCATACATTTCTCTCTCTCTCTCTCTCTCTCTCTCTCTCTCTCTCTCTCTCCCTCTCTTCCCCCCCATTTATATATTATTTCAGGGCACACATTAGAAGCCATACAATTTTGTCAGATTCAGAGAATATCTACTCACGGTCTACTAGCTGCTCATTCTGTGTGCACGCAGAAAACATAATCGGGTGTTTCTACACAGGGGAAGCGCATCACACAACAATATCCTGTCCTATGTGTGGGGCGGAGCTTCTGAGGGAGTACCATATGATGATGTCATTGAAGGGAGAGTTGTTTATGTTTTGATCGAGTACTAAATATCAATAAGCTTTCTGAGGCATCCCTGACATCACCTTTAAATCTGCCTTTGTTACTTGTATGTCTCTTCTCCGCTTCTCGTCTCGGCCCTCGGCCCCCTGCCCTAGGGCCCCTACCTCCTGGCCTTGGCCCTCGGCACCCAGCCCTCGGCCCCCTGCTCTTGGTCTCGTGCCCTCGGCCCCCTGCATGTTTCTCCAGCGAGCATTGGGAGCAATGCCGAGATCAGGGTCAGGTGTTCTGCGTGAGTGCGAGTGAGTGAGTGAGTGAGTGAGAGAGAGAGAGAGAGAGAGAGATAGGGAGGGTAGGAGAGGGGGTGAGGTAGGTGGAAGAGAGAGATTTGGAGATAGGGGATGGAGGTAAAGGCGTCCTTTGTCCCAGGCAGCTACACATTCAGATGCCCTCCTCTGAACTCTGCTGCCACCCGATCTCCGGGGAGAGAGAGAGAGAGTGTGTGTGTGTGTGAGGGATGTGGTGCTGGCCCTCCTCCAGCTCTCCTTACTGCACTGTATGTCCTTACCTCACCCTCCCTCCCTCCCTCCCTGGCTGGTGTTGATGTCACCTGCCTTGACAAGGCAGACTCCCTCCACTGATCTGCTGGGCTGGTTCACACCCCGGTGAACCCCCTTTCTCCACCACCCCAACCCCACATCCTGCTCTCCCACGGCAACGCTCGCCCAGGTTTATGTGGCTTGTGCGGGCGGTCCCGCAATAAGTCATCCATTCCCGCCGAAAGCTGCCATGCACCTCCTTTATAAATTAACATTGTGTGTGCGTGTGTGTGTGTGTGTGCGTGTGTGTGTGTGTGGGGAGGGGGGGTTTGGTCGAGAGATGCAGGAGTAAGACCTCGTGCACGCTCTCGACCCATGCACATGACCTCTGAGATTCCATAGTCCTCTGAAACACGCTTTGATACACTTCAGGGCTCCAGACTGCGACCAATTAGTCGCATTTTGCGACCATTTTTAGAGACAGTGCGACTGTCATAACTAGGCGCACCTTTGTGACTTGCAAATATGTTTGCGTTATATTATTATTACCGCCGCCGCACCATTGCTTCATGAAGTCTCAAATGTGTTTAGCTGTCTGCTTACTGTATTCAAATAAAAGGTTGGCCGCTCTCTCCTCTTGGCTGTAACGTTTTGTTCTATAAATATGCTGTTAACTGCCGCGTCTCCATGAACATTTGTTTTGCTCGTCATTTAGTGTTCGTTCTAAAATTATTCATTTTTGAATAATATTGTGATTCGATAATGTTCCATCTAACATGAGCTACGTATGCTAGCTGTAACGTTAGCGAACTCAGTGAGGGGCTTATGTTTTTTATACCTTGAATTTTTCAATGGAATGAAATGCCTTAGTTCTGGTGGATAACATATTTTAATCTTTATAGTTGTGCGGTAAAACATTTGATGCAAAACTTCAGACGTTATCTAACCTGGCACCGTGCTACTGGGAGAGTTTCCCTGTGAAATTTTCAATAATCAACATAAAGGGAGACATAAAGTGCTCCCAGGGAGGCTGCAAACTTTTCAACTGAATCTATAGGAGTAGGCTATTTACACTGGCCTATGTAAGTAGTAGTGGGTCAAAGAGGCATTAGGCTACAAATGAATAAATACTATAACATTTAAAGTCATGTCATTATATTTAATGTTTTTAAAATAGTCCTACATATTAATATAAACTCAGAATGCCGGTGTAGGCACACAAGCACTAGCCTGGTGTAACCAGACCTAAAATTCACTTTGTGAAGGTCTGGCAACTCTCCATTGGGAATTGTTAACAGTTGTTTCCTGGGCGTAGACCTCTGACCTATGATTACTATTGGACAGCGTTTAACAAATAGGCATTGCTACAACAGTTTTTGATCACCTCATATAGCTCTACCACCATTTTAAAACATGTTTGATGTCATCTCACTAACCCACCATGATTGGTCCGCCAGCAGGGTGGCTGGGAAAACAAGGTTTCCAGACTAGAATCTCACCTTAGAAAATTGATCGGAGAGCACCACCCAGGTGCAACAGCCTTTCCCCCCTCCACTACTGAAAAGATTTGACCTAGACGAAACACTGAAAAATATGAAGTGGTGCGCCTAATGTTTGTGCTGGTGCTCCTCAAGTTTTCAGTAAGGAGCACCAGTGCTACTAGTGGAAAAAGTTAGTCTGGAGCCCTGCACATGCGCATAAATTAACTCACACACGCAGACACACTGCATCTGTGTCATAATGCTTTCCCAGTTTGTCTGGGCCAGCTCGGAGCATGGAACCTTTGATTAACACACCATTCCATATGTCAAACTTTTTGGCCTCAAAGTTCCCAAGCACCCTCAAGATGTATGCAGGCACGTGTGTGTGTGTGTGTGTGTGTGTGCATGTGTGATGGAAACAAGGCATTTTCTACAGAAAACATATTTTAAACAGCAGCAACTGGAAACGTCTTAAGTGTCTAATCTCTTTATTACGTAAAGGCAGAGTTTGTCATTCTCAAGCATGCTTGCTAACTTCTAGCTCAAATCAAAACAAACTCCACCAGAAGCTTCTCTCCACACATTTTAATGCATTGCGAAGCCAAGGGCATTGTTTTTGTCAGCGGTGTTCCCCACTTTGTTAATGTTCCTATTTACGGAGCCAGGGCTGTCTAGAAGTATAAGATAATGTTTTCAGCACGCATACAGAACGGTAAACTAGAGAAACGTGAGGAGATTTTTGTTTGTGATCCGATCCTAGGAAGCTTATTTTTGGATATCTCGTGTATTGAGGCTGAAAATATGACGAATTGGGTCGGGCAAAAAACGGCGGGACCTCTGTGAAACCCAAGCAGACCCTGGCGCGCCTCGGGTCGGTCAAGATGCCACAGCTGGGCAAATATGCATCATATCGAAATGTATATATTCTATGTGCTATATAAAAATATACAATGTCAAATACATTGTGCATCACCTTGAAAGCAAAACCACACAAAATAAGTGTTTTTATATAATTGTAAATATATTCAGGCGTCAAAGAGTTAAGCATCTTGCCGAAGGATGCTTCTAAATATGCTCATGCAGGGGTCAAACCCTGGATCTTTTTGTCTGAGGGGAAACCTCCCATACGCCCAGACCACCCTGCCCTGGGCTTCTGTATTCTGAAAAGTCTGAGTAGTCTCTTTCAGTCTTCTGCTGTGGCAGATATTGTAACCACTGCAGTGAATCAGCAGGGATGTCTTTTCGAAAATGTGTGTATCTGTATTTGCGTAGTATGTTGAACCCCACGTCTTTACAGTGATTGTAGACCCAGGGTGTAGCTTAACTGACTGTCCTCCCATAATGCTGTAATAATGACCTCATTATGGTACTGGCACACACTAATACACACATGCACACGCATACATCGTGCACGCGATAAGCCCGGAACAGGTGTTTAATTTCACATTGTGCTCCTTTCACATTGCGTTAACATCCAACATCAGCATGCAGCCACCTGTCTCTATACTGTAGCGCAGCATGTGTTATCACACCTGCTGAAACCATTACCTCATTATAGCATCTGGGGGTCTGATTACACACTTTGGTTTCAGCACTTTAGCGATTAACACTTCAAGATTACAGGTGTTTTTGTGAGAGATGCATTAGAGAGACTGATAAAAGAAACAGATCATGTGATTGTTCTTTTGTTTAAACAATTCAAATGAGATGTGGTGTTGGCTGGGCTACAGGCATGTATGTGTGTGTGTGTGTTGGCCTGTTTGCCAAGGTGTGCCCACAGGTTGGTGAGATTTGCCCACCTATCTGCAGTGCCACTTCCCCCCTGTTAGATTCATGCCCTGTTAACAACCAGTGGTCAACGGCAGCACTATCGCTTGTTAAAACACACTTTCTGCTAGTTTCTACTGCTTATCTGTATAACTTCCTACCAGTGTGATATGAGATGATATTGTGATTGCAGGTGGTGTGTGTGACGTGCGCTTTTTAAAAACATTTTATTTGCACCTGGACAAATGACCCTACTGACTTTTCACTGTGTGTAAGTGTGTTTGCAATGATGGACCATATCTCTACAGAAGTGGTACACAAAATGTAGTGCAGAGAAGTATACAAAAGTTGTTTAAGGTCACATTCCGAGAGCGATCGCTGGAAAATGAGTGCTCTGTGTGTACTGGATTACACACTGTACCTCTTCATGTATTGCCTGACACACACGCACACACGCGCACACACACACACACACACACACACACACACGCCTGTCAAGTGGTCTTGTCCCGCCCACCTGCTTTACTCTAAAATTATTATACCACTAAGCACCCCCCTTGGACATAAAACGGGCTCTGGGCCAAAAAGCCTGACTCTTTCCATTACCACATAAATACCCAGGCGAACACCCTTGTTCATCCCACTTCCCTTGGAGTTTGCGAATGTGCAAAATGGCACGTTGTCTTAGCGTTTTTAAGCCCCCAAACCAAGGGGGAATAAATCAAGCAGCCACTTGAGGCCAGAGTTAGAAGCGTACAGCGTCGACGCAGTGCGCCACTGTTCCCCCACCGGCATAATGAAGCGCTCATGCTGCAAGTGCCCCAGCTGATGGACAATGAGGCAGGCGTTTGTGTGGCTTCCCCCGCCCCTCCTGTTTTAATCCTCTCATTAACACCCTAGAGTAATGAGTTGATGAAGTGACCGATCTGGTGACCTGTGAACCCCGACCTCTGACCTCTGACCTTGCCCCCACCGACCCATGCCGACAGACAGGGAGCATCTTTAGTGTCAGAAGCCTGGTAACTTGATTTAGGCGCATGCGTGCGTGCGCACACGCGTGTGTGTGTGTGTGTGCATGTGCGTGTGTTTGTGTGCGTGTGTTACACAGCGAAAGAGACACACACACACAGTACACAGTAGGGTCAGTGTCACACATTAAACGGTTTATTTAAGGCCAGCATAAGGGGACAGAATGATGACGGGGAAATGCAAATTCCTACTCAAATAATCAATAGCAGGGGAGACAATGATTTCCTGTTGTGGAATAGTGACTTCTGTTTTGTCTTCATGTCGTCGTGTTGATATGGCATACGCATAATTGAAAACACACACACACACACACACACACTGTAGTCTGGACTAACACACCCAGGCTGCCCAGAAGAGAGTGATATCCCACATTACAGCCTCTAGGGGGTGTTTTTGCCTCACGCACATGGGAGGACACTGATCACTTGACACTGCACTGGAGAACATCCTCCTCTTCCACAGCTGAATATTAAACACATAGATGCAGTACAGTTACAGCGTGTATTATCATTGCTTTGGTGCTGTCAAGTCAGATGACCATAGTGTTGTATCTGTCAGGGTTACATAGTGTGATGGAAGTCTCTAGCTACCCCCCACACCCCCACACACACACACACACACACACGCTCACTGCCTTTCTTGGCAGTAATGCCAGGGGAAACAGGATGCAGTGGGCCTGAATGCCAGTGAATGGATGTTTGCACGTCTTGTCTTTCTCCATTTCATGCCTCCACGCCGGCCTCTTTGTCTGCTGGAGAGGGGCTGAGGTTTGAGGAAGCACCCAGCATCTGAGCATCAGTGTGTGTGTGTGTGTTTTGTGGCTATTCTGTTGACTCTTTCCCAGCAGTCACTGGGGATGTTTGTACGCTTTGTGTGTGTGTGTGTGTGTGCATGTGTGTGTCTGCTTCGTGGTTTACGAGGGGCAATAGCGGTAGCAGCAGGCTACTGGGTAATAAGTCACAGGCGGCATGTGACGAGCCTGCTGTACCGATACCCCTGTGTGTGTGTGTATGTGTGTGTGTGTGTGTGTGTGTGTGTGTGTGTGTGTGTGTCGTACCTCCCCAGGTCCTCACAGGTCCCTTGGCCCTCTCTCTCTCCTCTGTCTCTCTCGCTTTGTCTCTCGGCACCCCCGTCTCTCAATGTCTCTCACTTTCTACTGGGATACGTTGACATATGCGTTCCTCCCCTCCCCCACACTCAGCCCCCCCCCCCGTGTCCCCTGCATGGCTTTGTGCTGCTGCCACAATACCAGGGGCCAGAAGATGAGGTCACTCTCCACAGGAGAGCTGCAGGCCTGGCTGAACCTCAACCCTCCCCCCAACCTTGTCCCCTCGTCATACCATCACCTGCTGTACAGCACCAGCTACCCTGTACATCCACAGACCACAGGGCAGTATATACTGTGTGCACACACAGTATATACTGTACGCACACACACACACCACTGACGTCCGGATCCCTGATGTCCGTCCAAAATGTGCGCACTCCGCCGCCTTGCTTTCCAGCAAGCTATGAATCCTTCCTGTCACAATCACATGCTTATGCCATTACTGGGGTGCGTGTGTGTGTGCGCGCGCGTGTGTGTGCGTGTGTGTGTGTGGTGCATTTCTCTGTCATGCCCAAGCCATACGTTGATGTGTGTTTGTGTGGGTTAATGTGACTGCTGTGTACTCTTGTTTGTGTAATGTGTACACACTTTATTGACACAACGTGTACACAGGTTTACATTGGTGCACTGCCGTAGAAGGGGAACGGCAGAAGCTGGCCTTCGTCTTGGATGGGAGCGCTTGTTGGATGGGAGCGCTTGTTGGATGGGAGCGCTTGTTGGATGGGAGCGCTTGTTGGATGGA
>JAODUH010025776.1:1901-13629 GCA_027564835.1 Typhlichthys subterraneus
CTGCTGTGTGTGTTAGCATCCTGCTAACTGAGCTGCCGTGTGTGTTATCATCCTGCTAACTGAGCTGCTGTGTGTGTTAGCATCCTGCTAACTGAGCTGCCGTGTGTGTTAGCATCCTGCTAACTGAGCTGCTGTGTGTGTAAGCATCCTGCTCACTGAGCTGTCGTGTGTGTTAGCATCCTGCTCACTGAGCTGCCAACTCTTGCAGACTGTCGCCGGGAAAGGGGGGGGGAAACATTGCCAAGACTCAATTTTTCCCTCTCTAACAGACTTCATTCATGGCCGTTGTGACGATGAGGTGGGCTCCAAAACAATCCTACGCAGTTTTTATAAATGACCTGTGTAAAACCATGAATTATACTGGTCTGTTCCTTTAAGTTACATGATTGATGCCCACGATATTGAATAAAACAGTATGAGCTACATTAAAATGACGAAGGGAGAGAAGCTTTACGAGTTCAGGGATCTTTTTTCAAAGACTTGTCAGGTCCAGAGTAATGACGAGTAGTGAAAAATATGGGTTTGAGAGCTTAGGAGAATGGCAGGTTATATTATACACAGGTTGGAACAACTTGTCAATTTCTTTTGACAAGTCTGACCATTTAAACATGAATAGTGCATGTTAATCTGAATCCTGTACAGGTTACTGACGAATAGATATATGATTGCAAATTATTATTGCATGCTCCCTATCAATAATGGCAGTATAATGTAGGGTATTAAGATTTAAAAGCATTTACTGGACTGACTAAGCAGTCACTCTAATAAATGGTGCAACATGTAACAGAAACACATTGAGTCACATTATAGCCCCTCCGCCGCTCAACTGATGTTCCTAAATACTGTAACAGATTGGTGCAAAGAAAGCCAGTGTTATCCGTTTATTGGAAATCACACACTGGAATCATCACATCTGGAGAAATACTGTCATATACTGTATATAAGAATAATATAATAGTTAATTGGATTGATTATGAATGGTTCATTTCCCAAGAGAAAGACAGCAGAGTAACATCTGTCAGTAGCTAGAACAACAGATTAAGCCCAGGAGAAACATGATGGATATATACAGGACATTTAGCAGCCAGATGCTTGTTTGATTTGTACAATGACATTATCTGTAAATGTTCTGGTGTAACCAGGCAGCTAAATGTCATTACTAGTTCAAATGGAAGATGGACACACACACTTAATTGTGTTGTCTGGCCTTGAGTCTGAGCTCACAGCTGATCTGAGGACAGCTTGTTTATGGCATTTACTGTAACGTTTAAGGTATTAATACTAGTATCAACTTCTTCTGTTTAGCACTACTTCACATAAGCGATTTGTTCTGAACATCTGACGATACATAGGCCCCTGTAAGCATGTCAGCGCTATCAGGAAGGGGTAGTAGAGGTATCCAATTATTTTTTTAACACACACGGTAAGATAGCAAAATGTGAGGATATATTTGGTGTATTACAAAATAATCACAAATTAAAAAATGTGTATTAGCTTACAAATAGCTTGCAATAGCTGACTGTACCTTTAACCGTAGCCTACTTATTTAACAGATTTGATCGGATGAAAATAATGATTTTCTGCTTATAACTTTAGAAAAATATATATTCATTGTTTAGCATTGCTAGCTAGCGAGAGTCTGTTCTTCAAAATCCAGTAGTGTATTGTCCTCGTTGCCTACAGACATGTTGACTCTGGTGCTTTACGCAGAGTCAACATGTCTCTATTTTTAGCAGTTCTCTTAGTATTATACACCAGCATTATGTTTGTGAACCTTTTAAGCCGTTATAAAAAGAATTATGAAAACATTGTTTTTATTTCCACTGTCTGAACAATCAGGTCGTCTTCACATCCACATCTGACTAAAACCATATGAGAGTTTTAACCCAATCAGAGGGTAAACTAACCCCTCAAACTGGAAAATCAGTGAGGATTACAGAGGCAGAGTATGGATTTATTCGTAATTTCACTGCCGCTTCTCTCAGTCATATACAGTACTTACTGGTTGTGCTTTGAAAGGTCAGCTGTAACTAGGTCAAAGTGGAAATTATTTTAACTTTGAGCGCAGCGCAAGGTGGCAATTTGGGGATATGTGCAACACCAAAGGTATTCGCTCTCCCCATAGGAAAACAACGGCACAGCTTGCGCAGGTCACTTCTCATGTGAAGCCCCTTAACAGGTTAACAGTTAAAGTAACACTTAATGGGCTAACGGTTATTAAGCTGCCCAGCCAAGGTCTAGTTTTAGGTCAGAACCTTTTGTGGTAGTCTATTTGTCATGTTTAAGCTCTGGGTCTCACACTTGGAATACCGAGGGACTTGAGCATAGATTAAACTTGAATCACTCCACTGGGGGAACTGGGTTGTGAAAGCAGCAGAGAATTGGATATCAATAAGGATCAATGCTACCTCATCTTGTCTAGTTGGGGTTAGTGAAAGATAGTGAACTTTGTGGTAATGGGACAGTTCAAAGCACTGTGGACAGTATGGTTGGAGCACCAGTAATTGGCTGCCTGGTCCCAATAGTCTTAAAGGTTCTGCTGACTGCCTTGTGATCTGTTAGAGGTAAGTTTGTGTTGTGCGTGCGTGCGTGCGTGAGAGCTTTTAACAATCGTGATCCTATGGTACTAGCGACAACATTATACTAACAGAATGGCGGCACAGCTTTTCCTGAATGTTATTCCTCTTAACTGACGGATTTCATTAGGAGAAATTAAAGTGAAGCTGACGAGGATGGTCTCGCAAGCTTCAGTTTAATATCTATGAGATTAATTCTGGAAAGTCTGGAATCCTCTCAAATGGGTCCTGGTAGCAATTGAACTTACCATTCAGCATTGTATTTATAGCTATACGGCCATGGTTTAAGTTTGGGTACCAGTACAGCGAATACAACCAGGGGTCTCAGTTATTAATGTTGCCTACACACAAAACAGGACTGTAAATGTGAGTATGCCACTTTGCACGCAAAGGTTGTGATCTATAAAAAACAAACTTGATGGGAGAATGTGCGGCCCTCCCACGCACAACACTAAAACTGTGACTAACTTTAAAATACATGCTTTAAATACTATATTTGACATTTCTCGGGGTCTGTTATCACAGCAGTACTGCAGTCTAAGCACTGTCGAATAGTCAGGTGAAAATGGGGGTGTGTCTAAATAAATGTGCGGTTTCCAGGGCGCACAGTTTGAGATCTGCTAGCAGATGCAATAAAACACTCTGTTTGAATGAATGATTTAGTAGTTTAGTGTTTAGTCATGTGTTGACGTTGTGTCTCCATGGCCAGCCAGTCAGACTGACCATTCACATTCAGCGGTTATTCCGCAGTTACAGCAGGAATGTAGACAAACTGCACAATTGGCCAATAATATCTTGCACTCAAGGCCGCTCATTATGTGGCCAGGCTCACCTTTTAGACCCAAGCATTTTACTGAAGTGTAAGACAACACCTGTGATGGCCCATATTGGCAACCAGCCTGCACTGGATTTAGGCAGGGTTTGCTCTGCGTGTATAGAATAGGGCCCAAATATTTTAATTGACCAATCCCAAGCCTCAGTGTCCTCCAGTAACAGTTGAGCAAGTTTTGGAACCCGATAGAGACTCCGTCAACTGTATGTTTCCCTGTTTGTCCAACCTAGTTACAGTAACTAAGGGGGGCGGAGCTTTGAATCGGTCAATTCTCACTTCAAAGTGTGTCTTAAATGCTTAGATTTCCACCGGGCACGTCTCTGTTCCGTTGCGTCAGAGATCCATTTTTGCTCCGTCCTCTGCACTGCTCCTGGGACGCTTCTTGGACACTTCTGGGACGCTCCTGGGACACTTCTGTGACGCTTTGGTGGTTCACTTACATTGCCATGAGCTCCCTGACGGATCGGGAACCCAACAGAGACGCGATGCCCAGTGGAAACTGGGGGTTAGGGTTAGTTCCTGTTGACTTCAACAGATTCTACCAAATGACTGTGTTGCTATGGGCAGCCGGCCAGCTCAATAATAGATTACTGTTCAATAGGTCAGATTAACACTGGAGGAACACTCCGTTATAAATGTCTCGAGCATTATGCCCTGATCGCCACTCATTAAACACTTGAGCTGAAGGACCTCTCCATTGGCCGACAGGGAAAACACTCCTAATAGCATTAGCTATGAGCTTTGTGCATTACTCACACTGGATCTGGTCTACTTCACAGAGCCCGCCGTGCATAAATCATTCTAATTACAACCAGGACCTGTAAGACAGCCCTGCTTCCATTGCAGAGAAAACGTCCCAACACTGTCAGAAGTTACAGTGATGGGATTCTCATTCTCGAAGTCTCTTATCCCCAATCTATCATCCTCCGTGTTGTGTGTGATGTGGTTTATAATACTCTGGTGACCTTTTTAGCGCGTGGCAGAAGATTGTCTCAGCGTCACAGCATTTCCCACAGGGCCCTGTTGCGAGGCCCTAATCCGACCCCCGTTCATATGAAGTATGCTTGCTTGTCGCTATGAGGGATTCTAAGCAGAGTGTTTGTTTGTGCTAGCATGCATGTGCGTCGTCGGGCTGAGATGCAGCAAATTGGGTTTTTTGTGACGAGCGCCGTCACAGAGGACACGGCGACACGTATCTTTGGTGACAGGTGGGCCGTCAGCGCACACGCACAACTGCCTCACAACCTGCGCCTTGCTTCCTTCTGCCTCCCTGACATGTCTCCATCTTTTCTGTTCTAGTTCCTGTTCCTATTTCACCGCCCACCCCCCCACCATGTTATCCTCCTCTGCGATGCACCCCGCTCCCCAACACTTATAATATACTGTTCTGTACATTGCACTGCATTCATCGCACAGTATATCAGCATAAGATATCAGCATAAACACGTCTTACGACAGTTCATGACAACATTTGTAGTGTATTTCTGCTTCTACAATGCATTTCCATATGCACTGCAATCCATGTAAAAACGCTTCAAAACCACAAGGGCGATGTAGAAAAAACAAATGTTTCCGCTCCACTTCAGCTCCGGGCTTTAGACGGCACCCGGTCTCTGCCGCCACCACCACGGCCACATTACAGCCCAGCTGTTTCTTCTGGTTAAATAGCCGGGGTTGGGATGTTATGTCACTCAGGAGCTAATGACACTTAGCCATTTGTAAAAGGGAAACCAGGGGAATGTTTTGCTAGCGCACCAGGAAATGTGTTGTTGTGTATACGTGTACGACGTGCGTGTAACCGGCCCTCGCCTGCAAGACGACTCCTCCGTCCTGTCAGAGTAATTAGAAATCCCCTCCGAGGGGAGCCGGAGCCTAAATATTTAATCTGCAGAAGGCCGTGGCAAAACATGTCATGCCTCCTGCTTCCTTTGTGCCCGGTGTGCACACACACACACACACACACACACACACACACACACACACACGCCACGAAGAGTATACTCACACACTGTGCACTGACTGCACACCTCAGGACCTGCTGGTATGGAGCTTTGTGTTGCTGGACCACGAGGGCTCATGTACGACGTGTTCGGAACGACATAAGGTGCAGTGGGAATGGACTGGTACTGTAGATGTGTGGCAGTGTGTGTGTGTGTGTGTGGGGGGGGGGGAAGGTATGAGGGAAGTGTTTCGATCAGAGAGAGGGAGATAAATGTGCCGTCTCCCGTCTCCTCGCAGCAGTGGAGGGTTGGAGATTGCACTCCATTTTGAAACGGCAGTAATCGCAGATGGATATCTCTTTTTTTTTGCCGGACCACATGTAGCAGGACTGGTCGATATGCTTGGCTGACTTGGCTGACCTTGTTACAAAGCGCACGCGCTACATTCTAGAGTAGGTGGTGGTAAAGCACCATGTAGACAGTAGGTGGCGGTAATGCACCAATAGCGTTGGATCCATCTGTGGAACTTTACGGAGGAACCTTGCGTGCTGAACTACGTATTGGCCTGTGTAAAATAAGCATGCCAATTTTTATTTATTATTTTATTGTATTATTTATTTCCCTCTCCCCACCTTTACCCGCTTCTCTCCAGATATGTGTCACCAAGATGTCCACACGCAGCAGCCAGGGGTCAGACTCGGTGATCAAGCCGCTGGACACCATTCCTGAGGACAAGAAGGTGCGGGTGCAACGCACGCAGAGCGGCTTCGACGCCTTCGAGAAGCCGGCGGGCCAGGTGAAGCGGGTGCACTCCGAGAACAACGCCTGCATCACCGCCAAGACCACCGCCAGCGGCAAGGAGTCTCCCAAACTGCGCCGACACTCCAGTCCCAGCTCTGTAAGTGTGTGTGTGTGTGCGTGTTTGTGTGTGTGTGAGTGAGTGTGTTGAAATGTTGTCATACCAAACAGTTAGTGTCTGTCGCTTAGGTGTTAGTCATTTTTCTCTTTCTTAATTTGAAACAAATGAATCTGGATGTAATCGTTTGCCATGGTTAATTGAAGGTTGTTTGCAAACCCCAGGATTTTCCTAATCATGCAAATTAAATACTTTTCAGCTTTTTATACATATGTTTTCATTTTAATTGCACACCAAATGTAAGGTGTGTAATTACTGTGCCAGATCTAATAAAGGAGATATGGGGTTTGACTGATTGCCTGCCAGCATTGCAGTGAGATGTGAATGAATTGTTTGAACCGCGATTATGAAAACAATGTAAATTGGTTATTTCACGCTCCTGTAGCTTAGCGGCTACAATATCTCCAGCGGAGACTCATAACCATTTCCTAGAGAAGCACTTAGATGGAGAAGATGGAGCGGAGGGGTGCGCACAGCTCGCGCCGATGACCCCACCTATCCGCCCGCAGGGGCTGTATGAGACAGGTAATGCGGCAGACCAGCAGGTGTGTCCGCACACCTGGAGCCAATCCGCCTGCATCATTGGGTGCATTTGATTTGTTTGCAAAAGTATTAGAGAATGCAACACCAGAGTTGACAAAACCACCCTGCCCATTTTGCCGCAAAACAAATAAACAATGATAATGATAAAAGTTATAATACAGTAATTAATACTGCGTTCTTTGGTTTTAATTTTGCGTGGATGTTTTTAAATCTTGTTTTTACCCTGCACCACTGTTTACAAATCAAACATTCCAACATAGCTTTCTGCTTGTTGTAAAAGCGAACAGCTGTAGTAACGTTCCACAGGAACACAATATGGTTTTACTCAAAGCGGACACAAGACGACAGAATATCCGTGCCAAGTTTATTTGCCAATCTCAAAATGTTCAGAACGCACCAAGGATGACTTGGCTGTTAAAACACAAGTAGTGTACAAGAATTAAATTAACAACAATGCATCTGGTTGACACACAGTGCAATATAGGCACAAAAGGATTCATTTTGAGTAAATATTACATATTAACCTGTCCTGGTTGAAATCCTTTCAGCTCTGCACGAGCCTACAAAGCCTACAAAGCTTAGTTGTTTTATTCTGGATGACCCAGAGCTCTCAGGGGTCAGAGTTCGCTGGTGCTGGAATTGTGTCCGTCCAGTGAACTTTTGCTTGTATTGCATTAGGGCAGAATGTAAGACAGCTAGCTTGCATGCTGTTTACATTTAAATGTTATGCAGCTCAAATGTTCAACTCGGCTCGAAGTGAAGATTTCTTCCCCCCTCTCTCTCTCTCTCTCTCTCTCTCTCTCTCCCTCTCCCTATCACTACCCCCACTGTGTGTCCCCATGCAGTTTTGTCAAATGTGGCTTCTTGTGTAGTTAACTTGTGTTAATAAGGTCATGTTGCAGTCCAGACTCAGTGGCCTGGCCTATTAATGCTCAACGCACTGCAGATGAGTGCGGTGGGCTGTTAGCGGACGGTGCTAAGATTGAGTGCATTGTGTTCTAACCGGTGCTGACGCCAGTGTTTCCCAAAGGTTCTCCCAGGTCAGGTGAAAATGCTGCTTTCTTTTTTCTTTTTATGCGTTAGGTTCACCTTGCTGTCATCGTGGGGCACACCACACAGAGTGTGTCCTGTTAAGTGTCCAGCCAGAGGTCCAAGAGGGATAATCAGTCTTTACAGACCCTTTAATGGGGTCTCTTGGGTGTCTGGACAGGGGTCATGACCTGATCACATCACATGACCAACTTGGTTGTGTTTGTGAAAGGACCACATGAATACATGCTGATATTTGTCACTGATTGAGGTGGTTCATACTGACCATTCCTCTTTTTTTATAACCTGGTGTGTGTTTGTGCACCGTGCAGAGAGGATAGGTAGTGATGTAATACAATTCAGGTTTAGACAATACAATTACCTTTAGTTAACTGATGCTACGGGAACGCCGTAGCCTCTATATGGTAAGGGCTCAGTGTTGTCCATGAAAACAAACTACAGCGTTTGTAAGACAAATCCTCTGTCACCCAGAGCCTTGGAAATAACAGAGTTACGCCGACGGAAGTTCTAAATGGTCAACGGTTACATGGTTCATGGTTCATGGAGAGGCTAAAAGTGGTTGGTGGGCAGTTTGAATATATATGTATACAGATATGTAACTCATTTTTTGGTAATTAGTACACAATAAATGCATCAATTTACATTTAAAATAAAATATATAGGGTACTTTTAGTATTTAGGCTAACTTCCGGGAACTATTTTGAGGCTCCATGATCCGCCATTGCTGTATAAAAAAAAAAACGGTCCATTGGAGTGAACGGAGATAGCGTAACTCTGGTCTTTCCATGGCTCTGACGTCACCCTATAGGGTTCATGAAGAACGTGTTGAAATCGCAAGCTGTGCTGGCTCTGGCCATCGCCATCTTTGCAGTACCTGCCTGGCTATCCATACAGATGTGATTAATGCAGGGTTTAAAATGTTCTCAACTGATGTTATATAAAACCCCTATACAGTCACCATGACTTGCAAGCTAGCTAGAGAGCAATACAGTGTTTTGTACCGGGCTGTAAACATGTTTATATCTGGGGGTGTGTGATAATTGACTCCCCAGCCTCAAGTGCCCATTTGAGGAACTGCAGATGTTTTGGCACTGCTGTATTAACGTAATTAAAACCAAATTGAGCAGCAACATTTTGTCAGCGCTACCTCACCTGTTAGGTGAGGAATCAGATATCTGATATCTGATATAGGGGATATAGACATCTGATATAGGGGTCTCCTCACTCGTGTGGGAGGGGACCCGTTTTAGCTTGAATGATTAATTAGCAGCACCCCATAGATGCATTACGCAAGTGTAACAGGAAGACGCAGGCTTCATCCTTCTCCAGGCCTGCTTGTTCCTCTGAGACAGAACGATTCGGAGAAACAAGACACTGATGAAGTCTTCTTCTAAGCATCCCGGCTCACCTTGACATTACTCAATGTAATTGAGTCAATAACCCTCCCTCTCTACTGTAGAGGCATAGAAGTGTGTTGCCCCTAGACCAGTGGTTCTCTGTACAGTTACAGCCTTAGTTCATACATGCTCTGTCCACGGGACCCACGTTTGTCATTGGTCATTAAGTCAAAGATCTAATTGAGCATATTGTTAGTTCAGGCAGGACCACAAAGTCACGCCTGGCCATGCATAATCTTAATCGTCAGATGATCTCATTCAGCTCATTGTCTAGCTCATCCCAATGACCAGACTGCTCAGCTGATCACGTCTAAACATGCTACTGGCCAAACTTGTTCAGAGCACCTTATTTAAACGTCTGGATGTCAAATTTCACTTGTACAACTTTTTGCTGAAACCATACATTTTTTAACTTTTTCAAGGCTGTGCACACACGACGCTCAGGATCACATGCAGTCTGGAGAGTGACGATACAAAATGTTTTAGGCCTTAAACGGCTGTGTTTTTTTATATTTTTCTTTTTTTTCATCTCTCAGCCCACAAGCCCCAAGTTCGGAAAAGCAGATTCCTATGAAAAGCTAGAGAAGCTGGGAGAGGGTTCTTACGCCACGGTTTACAAAGGCAAAAGCAAGTAAGTTTTGCGTGCATTTCTTGTATATGTGTGTGTGTATTATTAGTTTCTTTCTTCTGCATTTAGAGGTATAAACATTCGGCTATAATTTATAGACGTTACTTGAATTATTTCACAATTTACTGCACTGAACAACATGTTGCCTAAATATAATTTAATGTTATGCATTTGTGCTTTCTGTTAACTGTTAAATGTAGTTTATATCACTACATTTAACAGAAGTATTCCCAGATTAAATGTTAGATAAAAGAAACATATTCCTCACACAATTTCCGTTGCCAGCTTGGCTAATTAACATGTATGTTTCAGCAACAAAAAAAAATAATAATAGAGCGCCATTTTTTTGTCAGCAATGGTGCTGTCTCCTCGCTCTCGCTACAGCAGATGTGATTGGTTGTAATCCTGTGGCTTGTGTACGCTGTCTCACTTCACTGCTGCTAAATTACACCTCAGACCACATTCCTCACTAGCGGTGGTAGTTTCCCTAAAGCAGATGCCAAGTGCCGATGTTGTAATGCTATAATTATATTTGTGTTGTTGTTTTCAGGGTGAACGGAAAGCTTGTAGCTCTGAAGGTTATTCGCCTGCAAGAGGAAGAGGGGACCCCATTCACCGCCATCAGAGAAGGTAAGATTGTTTTTGCAGAAGTCACAGTGTGGAGAATGCCATGATCATATTTCCCCCAGGGTTCGATCATCTCTACATGCTGGCCTATGTGGTCATAATGAGATATCTAACCCCTACCTGCACCTTAAATGTGCTCTACACAACATTTGTATTTTCTATTTTTATAAATAATAATACCTGAATACAGCAGCAAACAACTATATTCAATATAAAGATATAGCGGGGTCATTGTTTCCTGAGCAGAGACTGACATCAAACTTCCTCTGTGTGTGTTGTAATGTAGCTGGGCAGCCAGGTGTGCATACTGTATTAGTGTGTGTGTGTGTGTGTGTGTGTGTGTGTGGCCCACATTGCATTTGTTTTGGAGATGCTGGTCCACTTATTGTGATATCTAGTGGGAGAATGTTATATCATTTATATATAGTCTACTTTAATACTACATAACATTTAATAATACATAACATAAGGTTTAGAGAAGGAAAGACTCGTATTTAGACGAGGTGAATTATAGCGATGACTATAAGCTCAGCTTTAGAGAAGGCAGGACTCGTGTTTAGACGAGGTGATTTGTAGCGATGACTATAAGCTCAGCTCTAGAGAAGACAGGAATATATCTGTTGAACGTCAGGTTCCACAATGCTGCTTCAAATGCAGATGAGCATACTGTACAGAGCAGAGCAAAGCTGGTCCATGTCCCCTCACGCCCCCCGCCCCCCACCCCCCACACCCACCCAATATCCCCCCACACCATCAATGTCTTTGGATGGAGCTGAGGATGAGAGGAGAGAGAGAGGATATGTAAGGAGAAAGGTGTGGGGAACTTCCATGAAAGGAAAGCTATATTTTAACTTAGTAGAAAATTATCCTGCTTATTTGATCTGGGTGATCTTGGACACAGATACACAAAATAACACACACTAACACACACACGTGTGTGCTCACACTCACAGGCAAACGCATGCATGCACACACACACACACACACACTGTCCCAGAGGACAGATCAGAAGGAAACACAAAATTGAACAAATTCAATAATTACAGGCGAGGGTGTTTCAGCCCGATATGTAGACTTGTATGCAAGCGTTCATGTATGCACTGTAGAGAGAGAGAGAGAGGAGCAGAGAGACAGAGACAGAGGAGCAGAGAGAGAGACACAGGAGCAGAGAGAGAGAGACAGAGGAGCAGAGAGAGAAAGAGGAGTAGAGAGAGAGAGA
>JAODUH010025797.1:0-24019 GCA_027564835.1 Typhlichthys subterraneus
AAAACCCATTTCAGTCAATATATTTATGGGCAATTACTATATTAAGTCAAATAATAGATGTACCTTGAAAAAGCGGAGGCTGGCTCTGATCTGCCCTCTGGTGGTCAGAGAAGGAACTATCAGGATCATGCTCAGAGATGCTGCTGCTGCTGCTGCTTTGTGCCTTAGCCTGGTTGTTTATCTCCGACAGTCCCTGAAGACAACCTGCCCTCCTCCCTCTAGGCAAGACATCAAGTCCGGACACTTGAACGCAAACGCGCGGACACACACACAAAATTGTCACAATCAACACAGACGTTGCTGAATGAATAAAGGAAATGTGGGAAGAAATTATATAACCCCCCCCCCCCCCCCCCAAACAAACCAGTTAATTAACAAAGCCTCACAGCTGTCCAGCAGGAGGCGATAGCCGCATTTGCGCAGAGTGGAGGCCGTCAGGTGCCCTGGGGAGGTGGAGGCGGTCTCACTGCACGAGGAGAACTTGGAGTGGATCTTCCTGCAGACGTGCATGACCAGGACGGCTGCGGCGCCCTGTGTGTGTCAACACGTCACCGTCACTAATGCCTCGTTTCCACTGGTGACAAACACTTGTGTTTTGCACTATAGTCCGGTCCAGAAATGTTTCTGCTGACACGGCCAGCGCTGCTCGGCCACTAGGCCATGGCCTAGTAGACCGACCTGTGTCGCTCGGTGCCGCTGTGCCAAGCCTCGGATTTTAGGACTTGGGCTTGGACTTAGGCTTGAGCGTGACGTGGCCTAGCGCCAGACCTTAAATCTAGGCTAGTTAGCTAGCATTGCTAAAGCAATGAATACAGTGTTCTATTGCGTTATCTCTTAATTATCTCTTAATAGTGAATCTCTTAATTATAACAACATAGTACTTGTGAAACAGTATGCTGATAGAAAATGTATATATAAAACTAATTTTCGCTGTCTGACCAAACAGGAAAGGTTTAGGCTAGAGAGGGGTTGTTCTTGAGTGTTTAGATTATTAACTATTATCATCATCATCATGTTATTATTATTATTATTATTTGAAGACATTTCCTTTCAGCAAATATGTTAGTTGCACCAACCTTTGTGTTTGTGTAAACCACTGGTGAAGCACCAGTGGCAACAAGGCATAACAACACAATGGTGCTCCTGCACTGTTAGTGACTGTAGTACGGGAACAACATGGAGGAGGTGTGAGGCCAGGAACCTACCCATCCCACAGCGTCCAGGGCGCTGTAGCGGGGCAGCCCAGCGTAGCAGTAGTTAGACGTCCTCTGTTTCCTCCTCTGCTCTCCATCTTCCCCTTTCTGAGAGCTACACAATGCACCGTGTCAATGAAGCACACTAGTCTAAATGGAGCTTTACACATGTTGCTGCCTTGTCCTACCAAGCCGCACACACACACAGACACAGCCATACACACACAGATGATGCAACCAGTTGCAAGGACAGCGCTTGAGCTAGTTTAAAAGGACAGCGTGGGTTTCAGGTAACAGATAAGGGGCAGAAGAGAGGTCGGTCCAGTCTGAGAGCTTTGGCAGGTTATTTTTTTAGTCCTCTCTCTCCCCTTGTGCTCACATCACAGCCAACACAAAAAGGGGAAAGCAGTGGAAACTTAGAATCATGGACCTCTAGGCTGAGTGTGAGTGCTTCCGTCCAGTAATAGAGGTTCTACCTGCTGCAGTCAGCTGGGTGCCGGGTTGTAGAGAGGACAGTGGAGTTATTGATGACCTCATCTTCCACATGGTGGTTTTGGGCTAGTCTCAGGGACGTGTTGCCATGGCACCTGTTGAGAACTGGTTGATGGGGAAAACCATATGTTTAACACTTGCATTACATAACAGGTGCAATATATATATGTTTACTTATTTATTGTTCCAAATACAAAATTCACCATATATGAAAATGTACTTATGTATATTTTCTGTTACTGTAGTTGCCATGCATGAGAATATTCTTTGCATTATTTAGACTAGCGCCAACATGACTACAGTCTACAGGTTGGAACTTGCAGTACAGCCTGTCTGGCATGGCATGAATTCATTGATAGCTATAATAGCACATAGCTATAATCTAAATACAAGCCCTTTGTGCCGGGCGGTTACAGTCTAAATGTACAGCATACTACGCAAGTCAAGAAGAATGGCATTGCGACAGTCTGTCAAATGCCGCTTGCTCACCTCTGCCTACAAATCCTTGAACCCGCCACATGTTTCTCCTGCTACAGCACGTTTTACGTCTTAAGATGTCTTATGAAATCAACAAGGCTTTCTTCTGGCCCCATGGACAAACGCTTATCTTGCAGGGTGCTAACTCCTGCAAGAAATTCGGCCAAAAATACTGTCTTCCTTTCGGTCACGAGTTATTTTGCAGCAGCCAAACCCGGAAGTGGACTTTGTCTTTATACCGGCGGAAGTGACGTAATGCGATTACAGTATTTAAATGGATACTTGTCCTTCGAACAAAACTACTATTTACATCTGAAGAAGAAGAGAACGTATTTAGCATATGTCACGTTAAATTATATATTTTATTCATTATTTTTTCTTACGTTTTTAACATTCTAGTGGCTTTTTATACTGGTGGTAGGCAGTAGGCTACGTTTCGGCAACGTTTAGTAATTAAAAGGCTCATGGTTACGGTTAGTTTAAGATAAGATATAAGATAAGTATTTATTACAGTAGACCTAATAGTAAAGCAGAGGCACTCAAACGTGTGGCAGCGCCGCCTTGTGGTATATTATTGTAACTGTATGTGTGTGAATGAGAGACGAGTCCTGATTTAATTTTTGGTAGGTTCCAAATTAAATAGCGCTCTTTATTTCTATCTTTCTTTCTTTCTTTCTTTCTTTCTTACGCTTCAGTTTCTTGTTTAATATTCATCTTCCAATGTTTCTTGTAAAAAAATAAAATTTTAAAAAGATAAAAAGAAATGGCCTAGTAGTAGGCCTATAGTACATAATGAAAAGTAAACATATCAAAGCCCTGGTCAAAAGAGTTGATTCACTGGTTTCTGGATTTAGGGCCTCAGTATCCTCCAAAGGTCATTAGTCACTCTTTGGAAAAGGTCTCAGCTATTCTCTGATCGGGCTCTGGGTCAGACAATGACGCATTTCCCCCTTTACCCTTACTGGAAACGCACACTCATTCAGATCAGACAGACGCATGGTGGCCAGAACGATGATAGACCTGTAAAGTTTGTGAACTCGAAGTAGTTTGCCCCCAGAAACAGTTGCCATGGTGATGCTCTGCCTTTAGAGGTCCCACTATTCTCGGCAGGTATTCCAGGTTAGTTATTTAAGTAGTATTTCTGCTCTGCCAAATACCATTCATTGATTTGCCTCAGGCAGTGTGTGTCTAGGCAATATTGAAAGCAGTGTTCCACTGGGAAAGCATTCGCTATAGGCCAGGCCCAATGAATTTATGAATATATGAGTGTTCTGAGCACTACTTAATAATCTCAACTTGGCTTCAAATGTTTGAGGGAAGGGGAGGAAGTTTTGTCACTTTTTCTTTTTTTCGTTCGTTACCCATCTCGCCGCCTGTCACTGAAATTTATGGCACTCTCCCTGCTTGTTCGTAAACAAGCGTGTTGCCTGGCGATGATGGCAAACATAGTGGTGTGGCTGGTTGTTATGTGAGGAAAGAAGTCTTTTATCTCCTGCATTGTTCTGAGGCCCCCACACCCATTCAGCCCTGCCACATTATATCCACCAACCCCGCCATCTTTGCCTGAGGAATCTCCAGCATTCTAAGGACTGAAAAACTATTGAGATATTGTGATCCTTATCACTCTCCTTGGCCAAATAGGTGTGGGTTGTGGGTGGGCACATGCATGCATTGTGTCTGAAGTAATGTTAAGATGTGTCTTGTCCCAAGAAGAAGAGTCAGAATGACTCAATGTCTAGCAGATTGGGTAAACATACACATAGTGATATTTAGGTCTCCATTCCACAAGTAAATTACTGTAAAGAGAAATAAACCGTTACTATCACTGTTCACTTCTCTAAAAACAGCGTGGCTGGCTCAATACAGTAAGAGCGATAGAGAGACAGAGAGAGAGAGAGAGAGAGAGAGAGAGAGAGAGAGAGAGATACCAAGTACCAACTTTGTGTGTATGAGTGTGCGTGTGTATTTGTGCGTGTGTGTGCTGTGTGTGTGTGTGTGGGTGTGGGGGATATATACAGAAAAGGCAGAAGGTTTTTTTCCCCCAGTTGACCACACACACACGAACACTCACACACACACACACACACACACACACGCACACACACACACTCTCACTCACAGTGTGACTACGGCTCAGTCCTGCTATGGCCAGCGTCACTGAGGAGAGCTCTCTGGAAGGGGCCATGGCAGCATCGCAACAGCCCGACACCGAGACTAGCTTAGCACCAAGCTCAGCGCCGGACCCGCAGATGAGCCAGACCCAGAACCTGCCACCGCAGGACAGAGAGGAAGACGAGGAGGATGATGATGAAGAGGAGGAGGACGGTTTGGGGCCAGGGAAGGGGAACGCAGGAGGGCCGACGTCTGACCCGGACTGGGTCGAGGAAAGGTTCCGCATTGACCGGAAGAGACTGGAAAGAATGCTGTATGGTGAGTGGACAAAAAGAGCTCCAACTCTGAATGCAGAGGTCCTTCCCTCAAAGTGGGGAGAAGGTTGGTTAGTAGGGTTGACTGAGGATTTCAATATTTTGAAACATTACATATTATTGATTATGTTATCAGCAGTATGCCTACTGTATTAGAAGTAATTTAGTATATATTATCTAGTTTATAATGGTGTTAATGATAGGTTAAAACTTATTGTTTATTTATTTAACCAATGTTAGAAGTTGTTGTGGTCCCACTGAACCAAACGTATAAAGCACTGTCCTAATAAAAGTCTCACCTCACCCGGAACGTTTTACCCATCCAGGGCCTTTCCTACTTGTCAAATGTAATCCTAACGTAAAATCTTTCTCATGACCTTTTCATAACATCTTCTGTATTTAACATTCAGCAGCAGCATTGTCTTGTGTGATGCTTTCACTTTCTACTAGTGGCTTCTCACTGCTCCAGCTCTCCACCTGACAATGTGCCATCTTCATGTTTCCAGGTGGCTCTGAGCTGTTCTTTCCCCATCAAATAACTGCCACCCGCTAATCTACTGCTGTTGTATCGAGATGATTTATGACCTGCAGCATCTTATGAATTCAGAACTGTTTACATTATTATCGTCCCTGTCAGGGAAGCCAGAGCGTCTCTTTGTATTATTATATATATATTATCGCTACTTGCAGCTTTGTGACAAATAACTCCCCCATGTACTGTAGGATATGTGGTGAAGTTCATTTTGACTGAGAAAACAAATAGTATTTGTAAATTTTTCTTCACTGCGATATAAAATAAATGTTCATAAATTGTTTAGTTTTTCGTAGTGTGTGGCTGAGGTTGCATGTATTATGACACTTAAAATAACCTACAACAGCCAATGACTAAATCACTGGATTTCATTTGGCTTCTTAGCTTGTTCTCTTGAAACTTTTTACAGGCACATTTTTATCAGATATGCTAATGGTCTGTAGCCTATGAAGGCTTGTAGATTGATTGCACAAGTGTATTTTTACAAATTCCTTGGTGTTTTTTGTTTTTGCAGTTGTTATTTGGGTTTTGACTGAGTAGGGGGTTTTTGACATCACCAAAATACCACTGATGTGTAAAGCTGTCTCTATGTTAGCTTGTAGCCCCCCTCCACCCCATCATTCTCTCTCTGCCCCATACTGTTCTCTTCCCATTCCTTAGCCGTGGCCAGCGTAACCCGTAGCGATAAAGGGGGAGAGGGGGGGGGGGGCGTTCCTGGGACTCCCCCTGAACCCTGTAAATGTTAGTGTGGAGCAATGGCCTTTTAAAGTGTTCACGTTGTTAGCTAGTTTGCGCACTATACTATACAAATCTCTGCCCAGTCACTGTTTCAATATTGAACCTTCACAGATGTGACTTCGACTTTTACAGACACATTGGTAATGCTGCATCGCTGACAAATAGCACCAACAAAAAAGTTGCAGATTATTGTTTATATTTATACAATGAAATGCATTGTATATCCCTGAACATTCTGCATCCCTCTCTCGTTTTCTTTATCTCTCTCTAAAGCTTTATCATCACATATACAATAAGCATAAATGCTATTAAATCATGAGGAAACCAAAACTGTCTTTCAGGCCCAAAGCAAGGCGATGTCCTGACAGGCGAGGAGTTCTTTGAAAGAGTAAGTTCTGTTGCATGCAGAAAAACTGTTGTCTGACTTGCTATGCAGAAAATAGAACAAAGAAGCTCTCTAATTATTACACTCTAGGCTCCTGTTGTTACACACCTTATACATCCATTACGAACCTCTTCTTTCCCTTTAAAAGCATATTCCATGCCCTTGCACTTTGCTTGGTATGTTGTTGTTATGGAGTTGATGAGTGCAGTCTTTGAAATGCAAATAGGCTTTTGTGTTTCGCAGAGAGAATACCTGTTTTCGTGTCAGATGCCTGTTCTGGTCATTTGTGTGCGTGTTAATTGCTTCGGGATGTATTCGTAGGTATATGTTAGACGTCATATTTCTTGTTTCCATGGTTTCATTCCTCTTTCTCGCATTCTGTCCCATTGTTTGGGGTTCGGCAGGTGATGAGAGAAACTCACACTCAGGTGAAATGGCCTTCTAAACTGAAGATAGGGGCCAAATCGAAGAAAGGTGCCAAACGCTCTCTATCTCTTTCTCACTCTCTCTGTCTCTCTCTCTCTGTCTCTCACACACACACACACACACTCACTCAGATGCGCATGCACACACGTCAAAAACGTGATTGATTGATATTGATAGATAATGTGATGTATAATTGCGCCTTCCCTTTCATCTAGACCCTCATGTGAAGGTAGAAGGGAAGAGAGAACATGTTTTGAAAGCTAAAAAGAAGATTCTAGATGTTCTAGAAACTAAGGTAAGTGAGCGTATATGTATTGGCTTCTGATGTCTTTTTGACAGTACCGTGCTGCATACTTGTTAAAAGTATGCTACATAATTGTATATCTTCTTTTCTTATCACGTTTTATTGCGTTGTAATGTATCTACCGTATGTTTCCGTCTATATACACTGACTGTGTTGTTCCAGGTGAACAAAGTGACCCTAAAGATTGGTGTGGCTCACACGGAACACTCTCATGTCATCGGGAAAGGGGGTGGCAACATCAAAAAGGTCATGGAGGTCACATCCTGTCACATCCATTTCCCTGACTCTAATCGCCACAATGCCACCGGTGAGAAAAGCAACCAGGTAACTATCTCTCACCAAAGAGAATAAATAGGCCTATAATGCAAACAGATGAAAAATATGACTTATGACTGTATGGTGAATTATCTTCCTTCCCCAGTAAGAAGTAACATGGTTAATATTGATGGCGTGGTACATCTAACAATACAGTATGCTAGCTATATGAGTGCTTTGATTGGTTCCCATATTTGCGTGAGGATAGCAAAATAGCTTCATTATCTGCATAGAGTAATATGTTGGCAAGAACATGATTTAGCAGTCTCTGGGCATGGTCTAGTCAATCTTTTAGACACCCGTGCACAATAATGCCATTAGCATAACTGTGTACGGTAATAATAACAATTACTGTCATTTTTAATCTTTCACCTGTGTATGCAGGTCTCCATTGCTGGCCCAGTTGAAGGAGTGGAGGCTGCAAGAATACACATAAGAGTAATATGTGGCTTTTATAAAACAAATATAAATAAATTGTAAATAAAGACAAAAATAAATAAAAACTTGGACAACATTTTCTTTATCTCTATTCCATCTATGTCTCTTCTCCTTTGTCTACATCTTATCTTCTAGGATCTGCAGCCTCTAGCCCTGACCTTTGACCTCCAGGCCAGCTCGGCGCCCCAGGCGGTTCCTGATGCAGGCTCTCCTCTCATCCAGCAGGTGGCGCATGCTCTGGGGGTCAGCGTGAGCTTCAGAGCCCTGCCAGCCCAGCCCCAGGGCCACACGGCCTTCTACGGTAGCTGCTGCACTGTGCGTGGCATGCAGGGCAACGCTGCTGCTGTCAAGGTTAGACATTACTGCACATTCACATATATTGTGTGGGCACTTACAGTAGCATACAGTGACCAAAAGGGAATGCAATGGTCAATGAAATAAGATGGTGGAACAAGACATATAGATAGATAGATAGATAGATAGATAGATAGATGATAAATAGATAGACAGACAGATAGATAGATAGATAGATAGATAGATAGATGATAAATAGATAGACAGACAGACAGACAGACCGACAGACATATAGATAGATAGATAGATAGACGTTAAATAGATAGACAGACAGACAGATAGATAGATAGATGATAAATAGATAGACAGACAGACAGACAGACCGACAGATAGATAGATAGATGATAAATAGATAGACAGACAGACAGACAGACCGACAGACAGACAGATAGATAGATAGATAGATAGATAGATAGATAGATGATAAATAGATAGACAGACAGACAGATAAATAGATAGATAGATAGACAGATAGATAGATAGATAGACGATAAATAGATAGACAGACAGACAGACAGACAGACAGATAGATAGATAGATAGATAGAAAGATAGATTGACAGATACAATCTATGTAATCATAACTGTATTCACACCATGATAAATCATACATAACTCTATTCACACCATGGTACTGTAAGTCATACCTACCTCTATTCACACCATGGTAAATCATACCTACCTACAGGTATATTCACACCATGGTAAATCACACATAACTCTATTCACACCATGGTAAATCATACCTACCTACAGGTATATTCACACCATGGTAAATCATACCTACCTCTATTCACACCATGGTAAATCACACGCATAGTAAACACAAAATTTCCTCCATCCTCTCTCCCTGCAGAAGGCGGTGTGTGTCCTGTCAGAGTTGCTGCTGGGGGCTGAGGTCACGGGCCAGGCGGAGGGCGTTACCGTGGTTACCAGTCAGCTAGACGTGACCTCCCAGCAGCACCTCTTCCTGCTGGGCCAGAACGGAGCTCACTTCATGGGCGTCATGCACCAGACGCACACCCAGATCGTCCTGCCTGACCTCAGCGCCCCACAGAGCCCCCCCTCGCTGCTCATCCAGGGCAGCCCGGACGGAGTGTGTCTGGCCAGGCAGCAGCTCATGGTAGGGAGTGCTGGGTGGATGGATGGATGGATAGATTGATGGAGCTGGTGGAAAACAATTGTTTAAGTGCTACTTCAATATCCTATATTTATGATCCACTATGTGTTGGACTGTGATATTGGTGTGTGGGCATGTGTGTGTGTGTGCATGTGTGTTGTATGTGGTGTGCGTGCGTTAATTGCACAGCCATATCTTCAAACAGTATGATGGGTGGTGTTGAACTGCCGTTTTCATGTGCATTCACTTCTTTTGCTATTATTGTATTCTTGTATATAAAACATGAATTGTCCCATATAATCCAGAAACGATGTCACACCAGGTGTCAAATATGATTTATTGACTACACCCACTGACTTGGAGATGAAAATTAGCCTGTAGGCTAAAGGATAAATCACACACATTAACATGACCTCGATCGATGGTCCCATGTTTATTGATGTGTATTGTCCCGTCCTCAATAAAATAAATATAAAGAAAATTATATAAAAAAAGTAATTCTGTTAAACAGATTTCCAATAATATTCCACCCCTTTGAGACCCAAGACACTAACCAAACAACAGACTTTAGTTTTATGTCAGAGGACAATTTATTAAAAAGGGCTAGCTGTTCTTTAAGGAACTCAAGGGTTGTTATCAACCCTCAATCCTTCCTTAGCTATTTTGCATGTACAGTGTTATACTGTATGTGTACCTTTGTCTGTCTGTGTGTGTGTGTGTGTGTGTGCGTGTGTGCACGTGTGTTTTCATGCACAGGACTGCCTCCCCGTATGTCTGATGTTTGATATGCGTGAGGAAGGGGAGGTGGACCTTCGTAAGCAGAATCAGATGATGCAAAGCCTGGGAGTCTTCATCAGCATCAAGCCCAAGGTCAAACAGACAGCCAAGGTAAGACTTCAAGGTCAACGGTTTGGTTGTTATATAACACAGTGAAATGAATGACATCCCCTAACCTTTACCCAACCTAGGCTCAAGATACACGCTAGTGCGTTTGACAGACTGTAAAGCTTGATTATAATTTAACATCCGAAGATTGTAACGTGTAATTTCAGACTCAAGATGCAAAATTCAAACCAGTAGAATAGGCGTGGGTTTTAATGGCAGCATTGGATTTCGCTGCTTAACACATCATCATTGCGGTTTCGTTCATTCCGGATGAGATGCTGTTGTGCGCTGAATGGTACCGTAACGCGTACCATAACACAAGGCTCTTGTATCAGTCTGTGGCGGTGAAAGGTCTGGAAAGAAACATCTCCAGCCTATACCAAGCCAGAAGGAGGCTCCTAGGCCTTGATGCCTGTGAGACCGCCAAGGTGACCGACGTGACCCCTGACCCCGTACCGGCCGGCGCAGGGCTCCCCAACTACTGGCTGAGTATGCTACTGCAACAGCTCCGCCTTTCTGAGCAGGGTGAGTGTGTTTGTGTAGAGAGAGAGAGAGAGAGAGAGAGAGTGTTTAGGTGTGTGTGTGAGATAGAATATATATTACCCCATTACACTATGAAACTCATTAATTCTGAAAAGCTACCATATAGCAGTATAGAAGCCATCAGTTCCACATTAAGGTAAAGCAGCTGTCCCCAGTAGAATTCCATTGAACCTCAACTCATTACCTGTCACTACCGTACCGAATACCTGTAAGAATCCTTGATGATGATGGTAACTCATACTGTCTCCTTGCTAATGCTGCATTCACACGGAACACGGCAGAAGGCAAACACTTTCTGGACGGCACGGTAAAAAAAATCCACCAGAATGGCAGTTTCTATGGTGATGTCCAATTTTTTTACAAATAATTTCATAAAAATATATTCAATACAAAATTATAAATAATAAATTATTTAGTGGCAAATGTTTTATGTAGTGTTCTAGTATTGTATCTAGTGTTCTAGTGTTGTTGCACCATTAATATTACCTTCTTATTGTCAATGTTTTCTCCGTGTGTGAGGGAGCTACGAACAGCTGGATGTCAATGCCGTTGTGGAAGAAAGTTACAGTATTTTATCTTTGGACGCTGTTCCATTTAGCCGTCCTGCTCTCGTACGTTAACACAATATGCGGTTTTCCATCTGTCGTGATCCATGTGAACGCAACATAATTCTTGTACTCATTTTAGGTTGCTTTGGGAAAAAAGTGTCTGCTGACCTAATTGCAGCATGCCTCAAACTAAAATTGTTCTGGTTATCCTTCTTGTCACTTGTCACTATGGTTTACCTTACTGTCCAGCGCTCTGTTTATCAGCAGCAATACCATCAGTGGATGTGGTGAATGGATTACATTGTCAGAACAAGCTCCGCCCCCCTGCTCCTCCAGGCCTGGCCCCGCCCACTGAGGATGGGAGGGTGGGGCTGATGATGGCCACAGACAGCAGACCCTTAGAGAAGGTGTTTGATGACCCCAAGACACGCGTGCTTGCGTGTATGTTCATCAACCAGTCACTTTGTAGTGTGATCAAAACTCACAACTGAATTCTCTCTTCGCCTTCAGATTCTTGAGAACGACGACCCGTCTGGACAATCGGAGGATGGGCTCGTGGTGATGACGTCATCAGAGGTGGCCGGGGCTGTGAGCAGCAGGGCGGGACTGATTGGTCGCAGGGGAAGTCTCCAGGGTCCTGAACTCACCCGCTTTTTCAACCAGGGCAGGAGACACTCGACAGGACAGGCCCTGGTACACCGGTGAGAGTATAAACACACACACACACAGTACACTTAGACGTGCATGTTTACCCTGCATGACTTTTACAAAAACACAAACACACATGCACGTGCACACACACGCACGGACACATCTGCATGCCAAATAGAGTATGTCTCCTCTGTCAAATGACCTTATTAACACTTGGCTTGTCTATGAATGTGTTACAATGCGGTCTTATGACACTCTTGGTAGACTCAGTCATTCTCAAGAACGCTTGCTAAATTCGAACTGAGACCAAAACAAAAACACCAATCCCAAATCAATATTCAACACTATAGGCTGCTCCCTCAGAAGCTCCGCCCCACACATTGGAAATACATTGAAAAGGCTAGGTTGTTGTTGTGCACGGTCTGCACCACTTTGTGTTCCTATTTATGCAGCCAGGTCTGTGTAGAAGTACCACATTATTCTTGCAGCACACACGGAGAACCGTAAGCTAGCAACAGCAAGGAGGTATTTGATACATTAGCATATTGCATACAAATAGCATACAATTACTCAATACAACTTTTATTAGAGCAACTCAAGCGTAACAAAGAAATAGCACCCTCCTGCCTTGGAAACACTACTAGCCAAGAGGAACTAAACACTGTCAAGACAGATGTGAAGAATAAACACCATACAGTACTGTATGCTCAACTTTATACTGCACCAATGACATCACCTAGGACAAATTAGAGCCAATTACAGTTCAGTTTCATCATCAGTCTTTGGTTATTCTTTATAGACACACAACCCATACAGACAAGCTAAAAGTTAATCAGTTCTTACATATTTCATTTAGCCCCGAGTATGTAGCAAGTGTAGGTGTGACATGCGAGCGTATGTGTTGTTCCCGTGTGGCAGAGTGCTGATTGGAGAGACGGGGGGAAGCCGGAGCGACAGAAGGAACAGCGCAAGGAGAGAAATGTCACTGGCACACGATGTTCTCACCGGCTCATGCAAGGTCGAGGTGAGGAAAAACAGGAAGTGAAACTCTCGCTCCCAATGTGACTCGGCTATAAAGTTAATACCTTTATCCTAACTGTGGTTTTGCTCTCTTTAACTCTAATGGGCCTTTTTTCACGGTGCTGCAGTACCCTTATTTAGGCAACATTTATGGTAATCAGTAACTATTAGGCCTAAATTAATTTACAATTTAGCCTATTATATTTATTCTCAGGACTCTGTGGGTGTGTACAAACCCTGCTTGACTGAAGTCTCCTGACTGTCCTAGTATTGCCTTTTAGGACAGGACAGCTTCTTTATGATTGGTTCATTTGAGTACACAGTTTTTGCATTATAACTGTCTCCAACATGTGCTATGTTCAATGGATAGACATGTGGCAATTCTTTCTCTCTATGAAAAAGGCCCATTGATTTAACTTTATTTTACTTTATGGTAAATGGCAAATGGTAAAAAAAACACTGTAAGCTTTAGGATACTCGTAGAAGGATTTATGAATAGTAGCTCCCACTAAAGTGAATAAATAAGTGGAGAAACTTAAAAAACAGTGTAAAGTATAAGTAAGTAAATAAAGTATAAATAATCACTTCATGTAGAACACCGATGGTATTTTAACGATTTCCTTAAAGGATCCTTGGAATAATATGACGGCTTTAGATAGTAGACAACACTGAACACAGAGGAAACATAATATTTGCGTTGTCACGTTTGAGGGGTCACTTTGCCGAACCTTCTAAATTATATTCTGGGAATGGATTCATATGTTTATTTGTCTGCAGTATTATTTGTCAGCGCTTGCCCTCAAAGGTTACCACATGCAGTTATCAAGTCCACTGCCATCATAACAGCACAAAGCGCCATATTGAGTATGTTCTTGCAGTATATGAGATTTACCCCACTGTCCCTAGAAGCCATGGAAAAAATGAATTTCATTTCTTGAATAATTTACTACCTCTATATCCCCTTTCTGGTTGTAGGATTACGACTATGAGCAGAAGAAACTTCTGGCTACCCAAGGTTAGTGCTGCTTAATCTTTTATTTATTTGTTTGCCCTAAGGGCTGTACAAAGACAACATAAACCATTCCCCCCCTCAGCTTTACAGATATGCCTCTCTTAGTGGACTTTAAGAGGGGAAGGTGGCAGTCAGGCTTAGGTATTGCACTGCAGTGAATCCGGGTACTAGTTCCAAATGTCCTGACTATACTTATATGATATGATCACTTCTATTGTTTGCAGTGGTAAGGGAACGTGCATTATAATATTGACCTGAAATGGAGTTACACATTGATCCAGAGCCAGGGATTTTATAGAGAGGGGATCTATTTCAGCGCTGCACATCACAGGATGATGGAGATAAGTTTGAGGGTTGTATTTTTCCAAAGTTATAATTGAGTAGAACTGGCACCCACCTACACCCACAAACTGGATTCACAGTTAGGCAGATGCCAAACACATCACACACCGATTCTGCATGCATGCAAGCACACACACATACACACACCTACACGCACACGCACGCATTACAAGCTCACATACAGGCACGAGCTACAACCTCATCTATCATCTGGAATGAGGGATATTGTTGTGATCTGCAGCCAAACGGTCCTAAATTCCCTCCGTGTTGCTTTATGGGATTATGAATTAGCAGCTTGAATGAGCCATCTGCTTCAAAGTCATTAAGATACCCATATGCCACCATATGAATGGGGACACGTGAACACGAACATGTGCCAGTGCACGTGCACGCGTGTGAGTGTGCGTGTGCGCAAGTGACTCCCCAACAGTTATAATCCTTATGGTATTGCACTCTTTGTCGAGTTTGTCACGTTCACACATGGATGCTATTTGCGCGCCAAGAGACTCCCAGGTTCATCAGTCATTTATGAGAGCTGGTTTTAACTGTCTTAATTTTCACAGTCTTGGCTTTAGTAGACATGCTGCATGCTAGTAATTACAGAGTACACATACAGTATGAAGCTGAAATTATTCTGTCATCATTAAACATAGCATAGGGAATAGGCATAGCCTCTATAAGACAAACTCCAATGCTATGTAGTACAGTACAATGGTTTTGTGAAAAGCATCCAAATTGAGCACTTATTCTGGAGTATTTGGTGGTAATTCTACTATCACGCCTGTGATATTTATCTCCATATAGAGAAGTTTACAGAAAGCACATTGTAATTATGTAATGCAAATGACTACTGTATTCCACCACTTTAACCTACAGTATGCCTGTTTTTGCTTGTTTAGCTGTTTTGGTTGTATTGTTTCTAAAAGGCCTGGATGTTTATAGCTGTAATATAGTTGACATAGGATCAACAGAAGTTGACTAATACAGTTGCTGATCTGGTCATCATAACATTTACACAACCTAGATAATTGTATATAAACCTGTGCTGAAAAAAAGTACATGATGGTTAAGTTATCTCAATCGTAGCTTTCGGCTCCAAATTGGCGGTGAAAGTGTTGTGACCCTACTAAGACAGGTTGTCATAGCAACCGCATTCACTCATGGAAGTGTGTATGTATTCCTGCTTTCTTGCTGACAGTAGCCACATGTGCCTTTTGTGCTCAAAACAGTATGCTTCATCAAACCTCGGCAATGTTCCAATGTCTAAAAAACACAATCATTCTGATTATTAATTAATTTAAATGCCGCTAAAACAAATCTATGTGAGAATGAATATTCATGCGTATACACATATAAAGCTGCCAGTTTATTTTTTCAGTTTGTTTATTGTTTCAGCCATGCAGAGAGACCCTGTGATGACAGAGGTTCGGACCCCTACAGACACATGGAGTGGCATGGGCTTTTCTAAGTCCATGCCTGCTGAGGCAGTCAAGGAAATGAGGAACATTAATCGACGCAGCTATAAACCATACCTAAGCAACAGTACTGGTCAACAACAGGTATAAATGACCAGCTAAACACTGTATATACAGTGGTGCAAACACGTGGATGCTGAATAGAATCCTCACAGTAACATAGGAACTAACATTTATAGTTTTCTAGGAAAATATTATTTTGTTACTTCCACACAAATAGAATCCCTCTTATTCAAAGCAATTATGATTGCTGCTAATTTGAACACTTGCCAAGTCCTCAAACCACCTCCTCCTCAATCCACAGCAAGCATTCCAATAGTTGCTGATCGCATTGAAAGCTTGGGGTAATCTCCTAGACTTTTAAACTCTACTAAAGTATTCTAAACAGCTCTCTAAATAGTCCCCAGACAGTGGCTGAAAGGCCAAGAGGTTCACCTCTCATGAAACAAGAATGACTGAGATGCTACTGTAGGTTTAGTACTGTGTGTGAGTGTGAGTGTGTGTGTGTGTGTGAGATAGAGAGGATGAGAGAGAGAGAGAGATAGAGAGAGTGAGAGAGGGAGATAGAGAGAGATGGAGATGGAGAGGGACAGAGATAAAGAGAGGGAAAGAGAGAGCGAGAGAGAGAAAGAGAGAGAGAGAGCGAGAGAGAGAAAGAGAGAGAGAGCGAGAGAGAGAAAGAGAGAGAGAGAGAGAGGGGGAAATAGAAAAACTTGACATCTTTAAGGCATTACTATCATTTGTATTTCTGCTCGCCTCTCTCCAGTCATGGACTAGTCAGGCCGGGAAAGAAAGAATGTGCAACGGCAGTGACTCTGACAACTGGAGGGACAGACGTAGCTCCACATCTTCATCCTCACCCGTTGCAGCCTCGTCCTCCTCATCCTCGCCCTCCTCGCCCCCCTCCAACCTCTCGTCCTCAGGATCTTCCTTCCCGTTTGCCTCCTCCGTGAACAGAGGCCGTAGTGACAACAACTGTGAGTTTTCAATGTTCTTCCTGCAGACACATCAAACTAAATAGCCAAACTATTAGAGGAATAGTTGCATTATTTTGCTATTATAGATTAATATAATAACAGCAATAGAGAATAACAGCTAAGATAGCTTCAGGTTAATAACTAAAATGAACGTAAAATGGTTTACAGTATGGAGTTCTTCCTGCAAACACATGAGCAATAGAATAATATGCTACTGTAGCCCAACTATTTAGCAAGGAATACTATTATTATTTCAAAGTAATCACGACCTATACATAAAATATAATAAAAACTGAAATTAACGTGATTGTATTTATTTTTTATATAGGCCGTAAATCCACTTTACATACGATGCTTACATACAACAGAAAGGTGAAAAACGCTGGGCAGCGCCCACGGTTCGAACCTCGATGATCGAGACTGGAAATTGATAGTTCAACTGAAGTAACCATTGAGCTACGCCAGCGCGGTAATGAAATGGGACTACTGCGCTTATGTTGCCTAACAACTTTTACATTACGGGAGCGATTTGCGCTATTCCCTACACTAGATTGTCCGACGTATGGCCTCATTTGTGTTTAGATTAGCCTATTAGCCTGTTATACATATTTCTGTGTGGGTTGTAGCCTATTTTAGAATAAATCTGGTATCTGGAGTCTGGTTTAACGATTCGTTTTGCCATAGTAGCCTACTCTGCGTTAAATATAAATTATCTTTAAAACGCGTGAGTTAGCAATACATTATGGATATCATATACTTAACAGAATCATCCATGACGACAAAAATGAGATAAAAAATAAAACGCTAGACAGCGCCCATGGTTCGAACCTAAGGGCCGCAGCCACTTCAGATGAGTTTTGTCAAGGAAGTAACCATTGAGCTAAGCCAGCGCCAATAGTCCAACAGAGCAAATGTTCTTATGTAGCTGGCAGGCTAAGGGTGCGTTCAGTGCACAGTTGTCGTTCAACTGTTCTGAACGTTGAACGACATATTTCCTTGGAAACGTTTGTAGTGTTCTTAAAGTAGTTTCAGAGTGAGGTGTAGCCTACGCCTGGGTGTTTTATAGATTATTTGTTATAGGATAAAATATAATAGGCACTATCATCGCCACTATTTTAGTAGCCTACCAACTACCATTGTGGACTGGACATTCAACTGCGCTACTGTGACATAGGTGGTTTAACCTTCTTGTGTATCTGTATCTATAGCAGTCATTTAACACAAACGATCGCTTTGTTGGACAGTAAACGTGGAGAAAAATAAAACGCTAGACAGCGCCCATGGTTCGAACCTGTGAGCTGCGGCACGTCAGATTAGTTTGCCAAGGAAGTAACCAATTGAGCTACGCCAGCGTCGATTATATCATAAAACAAAGGTATTTATATAACTCGATATTTGTTGTTCTAGATCTATATGTCACATACTGTCATGTCAGTACGCGAAACTGGCACAGAACGATATACCCTATTGGTTAAAACCAACTGACTCAGTGATACTGAAAAGAGAGGATTCTTTACCCTGAAGAACCAGACACATGTAGAAAAACTATAGAAGTGTAATATATGCCCAGGTTTGGGTAGGTTACATTTGAAATGTAATCTGTTACCTATACTAAAATTATAACCAGTACCGTAATATTTTGATTTAATCCAAAAATTACGGTACTGATTATAATTTTAGTACTTACTTATTTTAGTAATACCTACTTTAGTAATATCTATATTTAGTATCATAATAACATTAATTTCCATTACTTTTAGATTACTTCACGCATAAACATTGTTCTTTGAAATGCAACCCAAAGCAACTAGTGGTAGGCTACGTCAAAGCTTTCAATTTTTGTGACCGTTTATGTTGCGGAGGGGATCAGATTAAAGTAGGATGTAATTTAATTATTGATTGTTGTTAATGAAAGGTTAATAAGAGAATAGCCGATTGCTTTATGCAGTTTTCTTCTGCAAACCTCCCTTTTATATTTGAAAGTAGTCCTAGAAGTAATCATCACTTTTTTTTAAATACCTGTCTAATTCCACTCTTTTATCTGGTAAATGTAATGAATTACAGTTAATGTTTTTTTGTAATAAGATTACAAGTAATGTATTACATGTAATCAGCTACTTCCCAACCCTGAATATGCCTAAGCATTAGGCATATTCAATATACAACGTAGGCTTTAACATAATGCTAACATTAACAATTATGCATAAACATAGCCTATTAGGTGTGGACAGTCAGTCAACATCTCTGATTGTCATGACTGGAAGGCTGCAATCAAAATGCCTATTCAAATTAGTTAGCTACTGCATTTAAATACAGTAGGCTATTAGATACATTTTAAATACAGTAGGCTATTAGATACCTTTTATTTACAAATAAAAAGTATACTATTTATGTATTAAGCTACTGTATTTGTTCACCTCTGACCCCTAGCGGAGTGCTTCTTGAGCAGCGGGAGCTACTTTGAGGGCGTTTGCTTGAGCAGGAGGGCGTCGACCTGCAGCCAAGGAAGCCGCTCCCCCCAAACCACAGATGACTTACCTGAGCTTCTCAGGCAGCTAGGTCTAGGCAAATACACGGACGTGTTTGAAGAGCAAGAGGTAGGCACACCTCATGCTACCTTGTAGCATCTATGTGGAGGACACACACATAGGCACACAAAAGTGGGCCCAGCACACATCCTCCCATGGCATCTTTCAATATTACGTTTGACTGACCATTACAAAACGTAGTTCATTCATACAACATGCTAGTTTCTATGTAATACACAATCTGATTAATTTCATTCAATATATAGTATATATGCCGTATATTTTCAAATTTGTGTTGCCCTATTATCCTAACTGTCCTGGAGGGGTGGAATCCTTCCTCTGAGGTCCCTTTCCCAGTTTTTTTCCTTTATAATCCCATGTGGATTTTAGAGATTTTTCCTTGCCTTGGGTGAGAAGCAGGTTAAGGGGTTGTTTGTTTACATGTGAAGTTTGGGCTTGTAAAGCCCTTTGATACTGCAATGTGATTAAGGGCTATATACATAATATTGACTTGACTCACAGTGAGTACAATAATTACAGCATTGTGTTGTTTATAGAAGTGATAGGCTAGCTGTTTTGCTCTTAGTATTACATTGAATGCAAGCTGCACCCTTTTCCGCTAGATTGACTACCAGACATTCCTCACTCTCTCTGAGGACGACCTCAAAGAAGTTGGGGTGTCCACCTTTGGAGCCAGACGCAAGATGCTGTTGGCGATCTCAGGTAAGAGTTCCTCATTCCCTGTCATAATGATGACAGCACGTTGTGGCATGAACATCATTAGTACACTCACAGTCTACTTTATGTCTCATTATATTAAGATCTGAACAATAGCACAAGGAGACTCTCGGACACACCTGCTGTCAGACCCGGTTACCTTGAAGGCGGTGCCAGTGGTAGGCTTCCACTGATCATGGATGGTGAAGTCGCTGAACAGAGTAACCGCTGGTAGCTGTCACTCATCTTAGTCTAGCAGAGCCAGGCTTTACTCACGTAAAGTCTGGTACACAGTGCTGGATAACCGCGTCAAGCTCCGCCTACTTGACGGGAGAGGTATTTTGATTGACATCAACCAACTACGTAACTCAGTGACAAAGTCGGACGTTAAACTTACACAGAAGAATTTGTTGAGAAACTTACCAACATGACTCTGGCTGATATCAGGTATTGTTCTGTTAGATAAGCAGGCTACTGTGCTTAAAGTACATGTAACAACTGATTTGAGTAAATAAAGCAGGCTACCTCACTAGCGTCGCACCGGAATTACACATACAGACTTCGTGAGTGACAATGCTACCAGCCTATTAAACTTTACTTCTCAATTTCGGAAAGCGCTGTCGAGCTTACACAGGGTCTATGCATCAGACGTTCAGCACAGAGTTGTTATGTGACGTAGTGCTAATGGCGGGAAGAGGCGGAGACTACTTCATCTGACCATTAGGAAATGACAAGTGTTTCCAGAACAAGCATGATACTTTGTTGTTTTACAGCCATAACCAAAACCATGACAATGAGGTCTTCCTTGTACCAGACCTTTGATTGATGTGAAACATAAAATGTTTAAAACATTTTGTTTTATCCTCAGATTATGCACACTACATTTCATGTTGTCCCTGAACCAAGTTATATGCACTGTACATAGACATTCACAAGAAATAGTGAAAGTGTATTATGTTATATATTATATATTGATACACTGTTCACATCAACTTTAAAATGCAAGGCAATATTATTTAGACATAATAATGTCTGTATGTTTTAAATAGCCTTCCACAATAAACCTGCCACTAGGGGGCAATGATATTCCACAGTATTCAGATGTTCGTCTCACATTTTCATTGAACCAAAATAATGCATTTGTTTCAGAAAATAATACAGAGGCTACTGCATTAGGCTACATAGCTAGGTGGATAAGCCTAGTCTCCCAATTAATTTTACAGACACAAAAAATAAAAAAGCTGTTACACAAAATTAATTGGTGTGGAGGTAATGTGAAACTCATTTTAATATGGATTGGTTTTGCCTGATTGCACAACATATTACAATTAAATGTATCCAGGGTCACCAGCATTGAAAGCATTGGAACCATATGTGAGGCGTTTCCCTTGTATAATTTAGAACCACTCTTGGTAATTAGGTGTGATCACAAGCCTTTTTGGCTGCATTTGCAGAAATGTTAGTGAGAATGGCAGAGTGTGTACATTTGCAAATTTGTAATACATTTATACATTTGTTGGTTATCGCACTCAAGTGTGTGGGCTACCAAATTGTTTTATTTTGACAATTTGCATGAGCAAATGTTGCTGTTGTGTGTGTGTGTGTGTGGGTGTGGGGGTGCATAATGTATATCAAGTGCCTACAGTACTTGTACAATGTGACTGCAGTCAAGCATGACAGAGTTCAAAGGAAGAGGTGAGCTGTATCTGATAACAGATAATCCCTACTGAATACCCTGTCTGCACCGATTAGGTTTCACATAGGTGTTTTTTTTATTTAGCCAAATATTAATGTGGATTCATCTTCATTCTCTATTGTAGAAATGTGTACATTTGTGTCTAGCAGTAACAAAGTTTAAAGCTATAAAATCTGAATATCATATTATATAAAGCAGCGGTTTTCAAACTGTGCGTCATGCGCGTCACAGAGTTGGAGCGAGTGGGTCGTGAAATTTGCAAGCGGTCATTGAATGAATGAAGTGTCAATGAAAGGCTTTCCAGCTTTAATATTGTGTTGTTCCACTCATTAGTCGTGAGTGAAGTTGCGAGAAAATAGACTACTCATGGACCTGCACCGAAGTGAAAAACACCCCTCTCCTCTGTTCTGGAGTGCTCTTCTCAAAAATATTTGGCACACACACAGGTATAGCATTAGCTAAAATGAAAATGATGTTACCGGTACTTGGTGTTTGGTAGGTCTCTAAATAGATCAATCCTCTCTAGGTGGGTCCTGGCACAAAAAAAGTTTGGGAACACCTGATATAAAGTATGCCATGTGGCAAGATTTTGTAGATTTTTTACTTAAATTGCACTAGATACAGTATTTATAAGAGAATCACTGCTAAATGTATGGCATATATAGCCTAATGGAAATTTCTCAGATTGAAACGTATCCATTGAGGGTATATTACATATAACACACAAACACATGCACTATTAATTTGGGGTTAGTCTACATTGTAATGGCGATGTGAAATGGTAGGGAATTAACACCAACATCTTCCCAATGCCACATATCAAACAGTTTGCCATATAGGCTTTGTAGGAACATGTTCATTGTAAAGACAAATGTAACACAAATTACTAATACCATGCAAAAAAGCAGTCCTTAAAGGGGTAATCGGAGATCGGAGATTGTTTTGCAGCCATTGGAGAACCTACATTGTTCTGGTTTCAATCGCAAGGATGTGAGCAACGCTCTTGCATGGGAAAACACAAAAACAAAACAAGCCAATTTGCAGTAGCAACTTGAGGTGTGTTTTGGAGGGTGCTATATACTGTACCCAGTGGAACAAAATGTCAGAATGTCCCTTTAATTGAGCATATGGAGGAGGGTATATCTGTCAAGGAAGTCATTTGTGGGGAAATAAATAAATAAAAATGTTACAGAGAAAGCAAGTGCCCCAGGGATAAACCTCAACCGTGTGGTTGAGGTTTATCCCACCTACTCCCACCTACTCCAAGATCAAAATGACACACTTGTCAGAGGAGGGAAACAAACAAGTTTCATGGAGTGAAATTAGCAGCATGTGTGCATAAGTTTGTGTGTGTAGAGAGTGAGAGCACCAGTGCAGTACAAAAGTAAAGTGCGGTGTTTACAAGCGTTTTAAAGAAATGTACTCTCTGTAGCAAAACCAATGAATTAGTAATTTGAATAAAGTAATTTGTTGCTGATACACCTGGAGCTATTCACAGAACAACAACATAAGAAACTGCTAAGCCTAGAGGAAATTATATGTGCAGGTATTTTACATCTTGTCCTGTCCTAATCCCTAACGATTACTAAAAACAGTATCGAGTGTGGCATGCAAAGGCTGTATGGCTTGACTCTATAGTCACATAATATGGTTGCTATTACTATGCAGAGCACCTGATATAGTTTTAAGTTTAAGATTACTTTTGATCCGATTTAATAACTTTGAATGGCTGAGCTCGCTATTCTACATGTAGCTGGCAGGGGGTCAGCCACCCCTTATCCTGTGACTGCCAGTACAACAGCAGTTTCAAACTGCTTAGTGGGTCGTTCCAAACTAGACGACAGGGTCAGCTGTCTCGTTAGCCTTTTATACATCAAAAAAATCTCATTACAATTTTGTGTTCTTTTCTAATAGTAGCCACTGCTCCATTTGCAAATCTCCCAGTTTAAAACCAAAAGATAAACCATGTGCAGTCTACTTCAATTCAGCCGCATTTCTAAAAGCTGCAAGCAACTGCTTTATCAAGGCTTTGAAAAGGTTGGAGAACTGATGGATGGCAATAAATCTTAGCCTTAGATTATTGACAATATTATTACACAATAGGAGTTGACATTTTCAATTTGTAAAAGAACAGAGATTCAGGAGACACAGCACCTTTACATGGTTTTGTAGTGCAGGAACTAAATCTGTATTCTTTCAGGGCCATTTTTAAGGGTGAAAGAACTTAGAAGTACTTCTGAGCAGCCCTGAAAAAATTCTGGGCTGGATTCTAATGCATATATAAAATATTTATTTCCAGACAATCTCTAAATTACTAGCCTGGTTCCGCCTCTACTATTGCTCTCAGATCTGTCACATCCTGCAGTCCGCCTCCCCTGCATTCCCTTCCTTGTGTTCCCTTCCCTGTGTTCCACTCCATGTTTCCC
>JAODUH010025808.1:0-24018 GCA_027564835.1 Typhlichthys subterraneus
AGTATGATAGTGTGCGTGTAATAGTATGGTGTTGTGTGAAACCAAGTATGAATTATGGCCTACACGGCCTCTCATAGCCAGGCAGTAGTTAACTGCAGACTGCAGTATTGTTTGTGTTTCCTCCAGGGAGTGTTCAACTCCCCCTTCCACCAACCCCCACCCCCTCCCTCTCTCCTCCTCTAGCCATTGCTTTCACCCTGTCCGTCTACCAGTCGATACGTTGGTACGGCCCCACACACGCTTTCCTTTCCGTCCATCTGGCTCCGTCCGTCTGTCTTGTCTTGTCTTGTCTTGTCTTGTCTTGTCTTGTCTGTATGACTGTGTGCGTGTGAATGTGTGTGCCGGTGTAAACAAATCTCTCTTCCCATCTCGTTTCCTCCCTCCTCCACTATTACTGCGGTTAACGCAGTGAGGAATGAGCCTGACCTCTGCTGGCAGGGACTGGAACTGCAACAGTATGGTTTCCAGACATGGACATGTCATGGAGAACATTGGAATGGAAGAGGAGAGTGAGAGGCAGTGGCCAGAGGGAGAGGGAGGGAGAGAGAGGGAGAAGGGGGAGTTTTTTCCCCCCTCTTAATGGGGTCACTGGCTCCCAGTGATATTGGCTTTTTCATCGGAGAGGACTAACTCACACAGTGGAAGGGTGTCAGGGAAGAGAGAGGGGGCGAATACGAAATTAAAAGGGACGAACAGAAGAAAACTGTGCGTGTGTGTGTGTGTGTGTGCGTGCGCACCTGCCTACAGCTTTAAAACCGCTTGCTGACAGGCCTCTATAAGTTTGGCCTCTATATCCACGTGACACACACTGTATGTCTCTCACTGACATACACATACACAGTTACCCCACCCCCCCCTCTCTCTCTCGTGCACACACACACACACCACACACACGTACACACACACTGAAGGGCTCAGTGGAACGTGCACAGTAAGATAAAGGCTGCAGAGAGACAAATGCATACTTATCAAACCCAAACCACATATAATCCGCCACATATCTGTCCCTGAACACCCCCCCAACCCCCTAGCCCCCCCTTTTCCTTTTCCCCTCATACACTGTTCTGTTTTTGTTGTTATTCCATGCTTTGGCCTGTGTGTGTGTGTGTGTGTGTGTGTGCGTGCGCACGTGCATGGAAGAGAGATTAATCTGAGAAAGCTGCTTTTAGTGGTGGGGCTTTTGATTGGAGAGATCTCATGGCTATTGTTCACAGAGAGGGGAGAGAGAGAGAGAGGGGAAGAGAGAGAGAGAGAGAGAGAGAGAGGGAGAGGGGGGGGGAGAGAGAGAGAGAGAGGAGAGAGAGAGAGAGAGAGGTGGGGGGAGAGAGAGATTAAACCAAATTAAATTTCCTGGGGAAACAGGGATACAAGGCATGCAGACACACACACACAGCCAGCATCTCTCTAGTTTGCATGTGATGCTACAGTAGTTTTTAAATTCCAAACCAGCAAATCCAGATTATCACAGATTCAATTCCCCACTGCAACTCACACTAGGTGTGTGTGTGTGTGTGTTAGCGGGTACAGATACTGTACACTGTATACCTGATTTGCATATACTGTCCGTTTGCATGTAGTGTGCATTTTCTGTAATGTTGAAGTTGTTCAATGCATCGAGACACATTGTGTGTGTTGCATCTGTGGCCGCTAAAGCGCTCAGTAACAGTTGTCAGATTGTCACGAGGGGTTGCTTATTGTAAACAAAAGAAACCCTGTGTTTCTGTGGATGCAGCACACAAAAACAATGTCTGTTAGTGAATCTGCTGAGAGCATTTGTCTGTGTGTTTTCTCTCACATTATCCTAGACAGTGTTACTATACACGATGGATGTGTTCACGTGTGTGTGTGTCCTGCGTTTGTATGCTAGTCATCTTATGAGGCACCCCTCTCCTCCCCTCTCCTCCCCCTATTGTGGGATGCACACACACATGCGCGTGTGTGTGTGTGTGTGTTTCAGGTCTGTTCTGTAGTAGAAAGCGACATGCGCATGGAGCCCATTATTTCTCCCATCATGTGTTCTCACTCTCTCTCCCTCTCTCTCCCTCCCTCTCTCACCCTCTCTGTCTTCGACCAGAACCACACGCTGAGTCAGCACGCACAGTGAGCTCGGGGGCCCCGCAGGAACCCTCGGCTCGACTCGGGCCCCCCGACCACGGGGGCCGGCGGGGGACCTCCATCTCGACATCACAGCCAATCAAAGTGTCATTTGCGGCTCCCATGTAAAACTGTAACGATCGCGCCACCGGGTGCGACCATTAGGAGCAGCGGGGGAATGGAATATTAATGGGATATGCTATCACGAAAAAAAAAAAAAAAAACAGGAGGAAAGAAATGAAGGGGAAAATGGTGGTGAGCGAAAGACTGAGAGAGATGACAGATGAAGGAAAGCAGTGGATTAAAGGTATTGTACGTGCAGTATTTTTTATTGTCCTCGCCCTCTACATCCACCTACCTCCCCCAACACTCTCAACACCCCCCCCCCCTCTGAGTCAAGCCTTTGTTTGTTTATTTGTTGTGTTTTATTCTGCTTTTGGGTTGGGTGGTGGGGTGGGGGGGGGGGGGGGGGGGTTCTGTTAACATAAAAAAAAGTAAAATGGGAATTGAATGAGTGAGGAATCTCCCTCTGTTTTTACTTGATCTTTCTCTGGATTGTTGGAGACATCTGCCCCCCCCAACAGTAGGTGCCAATCTTTTATCCCGCCATACGCGCTTATTTTATTTCTCATTTCTGTTTCTGTACCTTTCATGTTTGGCCGTGAGTGAGTTCTCGTGTGGTGTTGTGGTTGTTTGTTTGCAGTCGTAATATTTCCTGAGTATTTTTTGTCCCTATACCTACAATTATCTATGATTATTGTTATATACTTTCTTTTCTTTTTGTAATTACTATGGAAAAAATGCAAAATAAAGTGCAGGAAAAACTTACATATGCTTGTTTTTCTCTTTTCTGGTTGGGTTTCCAGTCCCTTCTGGGGGCCTACAGTATAATGGTTATTGTAAGGAATACATTTCACAGCATCTGGTCGATGACTGCTTTTTAAATGTGAATTAACCAGATTGCAATAATCTAGTACAGACAAAAAAAAAAAAAAAAAAACTGACAAATTAATAAATCACAAATGAAGAAAATTCCTACGGTGTCTGTTTTTTCTTTCTATGTTTTTTTGCAGGTGGCTCAAATGTAATTACTAATAAGATTGCAGAATGTATTATGATAACCGTGGCAACAGTGGTGGGAGTCGGGGGAGTAGCGGGGGTACAGGATTGCAGTTGCTGCTCTGCATTGACGCGCTGCAACCCATGCAGAGAAGGGTGACCACACTCTGCAAAGCTGCATTCATTCAGCTGGGCCTCAGGCCTTAAATGGGTGCCTTCTTCACACCCAAGACTCCACACACAAGGCTCTGCTGGCGACAGCACTCTAAACACATTTCAGCCGGTGAATGTTGGTGAAGACAGGCTCCAGCCTAATGTTTGTGTCCATTGTTTTACATGAGATATGATTGAGAAAGACGGTAAGCGTGTCATTACGTTTCAAGGTTCCCTGAGGTGATTCCTGTGCCTCCGTATCTCCATAGCCTCTCCTCCTGGTTGTGAAAAGTAAACATAACTATCTGCACACTATTCTGATATCAACATTTTGTTTCAGGTTGTCCTGCAGTTTGTAAAGTTGAATCCCAGATATGACCAACCCATTTCTCATGTTTATATTGTCAAAGAAAACGATTCAGTTTAGAACAATGAGTTTTACATATGGGTATTGTGTTTGCACACACAAACCTTTTTCATACCAAAATACTGGTAGTGTACTAATTATGAAACGGTTGGAACTGCATCATGGAAAACATGGCTTCTTTAATGTCAATGAATTGCCATAATACATTTGCGGTCTTGCTATTTTGCACGGCAGTATAGTGCATTGTAGTAAAATGTATGAAATATATACTTTGTGCATATGTGTATATACTGTGTGTGTGTATATATATATATATATATATATATATATATATATATACACAAGGCCATAAACATAATGCATAACTATTGTTGCATTTAAAACCGATTGTGAAACCATCTTCTCATAATTTATCAAGCCATTGTGACAGTCACTGTTGTGACAATGTTCTAGCTAAGGAACCAATATATCACTATCAAAGGACACATCAGAATAGATTATTTTGCTGCCTGCCTGGAACTGACTGGCATTGAATTATATCTGTGATACGGTCTTTACATGTATTGTGGTATCTCTTCCCAAACAGGGCTAATCCTATAAACATGAAATGTGGATTAACCAAAACTATTCATAACTAGAAGAACACCAGTGCAAATAAACAATTGTATAATAGAGCAGATATTATTTTAACATATTCAGATTATTTTAACATTCAGATTTTTAAAAACATTTAGTTGCTAACTAAAAGCACAGATGAAAATACATACTGTAGGCCTACAGTATAGCTGTTTGAGTCTCTGTCTCTTATTTGTTTACTCATCTATCTTGGGGTTTAGGTCAGCATGTTGCGAGACTATTTAGGCTGCACATCCTCTTGAGACGCGTCTTAACAGTACTGGCCTCTTTTGCCACTGATTTACAGGCAATACTAGGAGAATGGTGCACGCTTAATATCTTTTTAGATGAATGTATATAATAAGTAACCAAAAACAATGATTCTGTCTGATAAACTGCTATATTTTAAGATGACACAGTATGCTGTGCTTTTTATGCAAACTATTAAATACAGTATTTTGTTGTGCCTGACTCCTTCTAGTATGTCAGTTGAAACTGTCCAAATGACAGACATGGAGACAAGATAACATGTACGGTCTCATCCGGACATCAGCAAACTTGAGACTTGCAATGCTGATACATCAGTTGTTACAACATTAAAGCTATGCCACTATCCCACAGACAAAATATGGTGATATGTATTCGGTGTTGAATGCTTAAGATAACTCTCATCTACAGTCTTTGCTCATCATGTGCATGAGAGCGCAATCCTAGAGGTTGCTGATGTACTATTGTTATTATATTATGGAATCTACACTGAACAAATTATAAACGCAATACTATTGTTTTTGCCCCCATTCATCATGAGCTGAACTCAACATCTAATACATTCTCTATGTACACAAAGGACTTATTTTTCTCAAATATTGTTCACAAATCTGTCTAGATCTGTGTTAGCGAGCACTTCTCCTTTGCCAAGATAATCCATCCACCTCACAGGTATGGCACATCAAGATGCAGATCAGACAGCATGAGTATTGTAAAGGTGTGCCTTAGGATGGCCACAATAAAAGGCCACTCGAAAACGTGCAGTTCCATCACACAGGGATGAGGGAGCGTGAAATTGGCATGCTGACTGCAGGAATGTCCACCAGAGCTGTTACCTGTGCATTGAATGTTCAGTTCTCTACCACAAGCCGTCTCCAAAGGCGATTCCGAGAATTCGGCAGTACATCCAACCGGCCTTACGACCACATGTCACAATAACCGAGGATCTCCACATCCACCATCTTCATCTCCAATATCGTCTGAGACCAGCCACCTGGACAGCTGCTGCAACAATCGGTTTGCATAACCAAATAATTTCTGCACAAATTGTCAGGAACCGTCTCAGGGAAGCTCAGCTGCATGCTCGTCATCCTCATCTGGGTCTCGACCTGACTGCAGTTTGTCGTCGTAGCCAACTTGAGTGGGCAAATGCTCACATTCGATGGCTATGTCTAGCACTTTGGAGAGGTGTTCTCTTCACGGATTAATCCTGGTTTTCACTACACTTTTGTGTGTATAATTGTGTACAAGTGTTGCGTTTATAATTTTGTTTAGTGTAATTGTGCGGTCTAGTCTATGAGAATATATTCATCAGATACAGTATATGTTAATCATCACTCCCGCTATTTAAAATATAATTTTAAATTGTAGATATTGTAGATATTGACACTACGTAGCTAAAGTGTAAGCACAATAGCGTTCTATTATTCTAATTGGTAATATTATCTGATCACATACATTATTGTTTACCTTCATTAAAGGAGACCTCTGGTCAACTTTGAGCTGGACTTCAAACAAGGAAGTGGATTATGGCTTTATTCATAAAATAAGACAATATGACAACAAACTGCAGTATTTCTTGTAGACTGGAATTTAATTAGTTTTTTTGTTTATTCCCATTATAATCAATATGTAGTGCTGAAATTCTCTATGTTACCATGTTTACACTCCTTACCACATACAGGAAACAAGCGAGCGTGTGTTCATTAGCATTTGTTAGATGTCTGGTTTAAATCAAGAATCAATCAGGGAGACAACTCACATAGTTTCAATTGTGCTGCCTGAAAAATTGTACCTCTAGTAGTGTTGTATCTGCTTTACTTTTATCTTTACAAATATGTGACCTGGACTCAATAACTTATTTGGTACATGAACTGGCCAAATATACAAGTTTTTTTCTCACAAACCCAGAGCTAAAGCTGTACCATCACCATTTCAAAACAACAGGACTGAATTATCATTGCCAGACCTGGGCCTTTGGACGACAAGCCTGTTCACTGTAGCAGCTGAAAGCCAATGAATGGCTGACCGACCAGACTGAAGCAAGGGGCTCCATCCCTGCCTGCCTGCCAGAAGGCTTCAAAGTGAGGCCTGCTTCCCAGAAACCAGCCTTCGGAACGTCCAGATAGGAACATGTCACTGGAGGAACCGTGGAACATGTCCACGAACAAAATCAAAAGCCTTTCTGAACACCATGATTTAGACTAATGAGCCCCGAATGAGTTAAATGTCCCCATTGTGATGCTCACATGAGACATGTCATAGGCCTATACAAGAAATATTGTTATTACTTCTCTGGTTTGTGATTACATGTACTGAACGTGTACAGTTGGGTTCAAGATTCCACTAGCAATCTTTATTATTATTATTATTATATTAATATAATCAAATCTCTAAATTTTTTGTTTTCATTAAATTCATTAACTTCCTAAATGTGAAAGCAAATTAAGAGCAAACAATTTCGGCATACTTAGTAAAGATTCAACTAAATTGCACAAGTAGGCTAGGCAAGTAGTACGTTTATTCAAATAATTTACAGTATGATTATACAGACATCTGAAATTTGCTTTCTATAAGATAAGTAGCATTGACATGAAGTGTTGTGACATTAATTGAGTAAATATCTTGTTATGATGAAACCAAGAACAGTGGTAGACATATTAGAAAAGATAGATAGGGATAGTATATGTACTCCACGTCGCACACAGCCTTCGTAGCATTTGTTTTTTAATAGATGTGATCTGAGTGCATGATATCCTGTCCTATATGCCACCGTTTATCAGATTCTGTTGTCAAAAGGCACAGGAACAGGCCTACCCTGCATATGAACCGTGAAATCACCATAGAGGTTTGAGTGGGACAAGTGAAAGAAGGGATCGTCTATCATTTCATTGCTCACACTGTAATACTACAGCGTATTTGGGAATTTTGAACAGACAGAGGACTACATGGTATGTCCTCCTTAAAATATATTTTGTATAATTGTCGCTTTTATTTGATTTTATTCACAGGCCACCTGTTAGCTTTTACAGTAGCCTATTTATTATGGTGGGAGGCCTATTTATTGTACGTGTCCCTTCAATCAGAGACTTGACAAGAGGATGGATGCTGCAGAATCAAATTTGTCATACATAACAAATGTAGCTCACCAAATCACAAACATTATTGTCAGTTGAACAGTTTTTGAGTAAAATCGGTCCGTAAAATCGGTCTGTATGACTGCCGCTGGTCCATGTTGTATTTCCGGGAGGTGCGGGATTTCTGCGCTGGTCGCGCACTTAGACTTCCTTCCGACTCACAGCAGGTCCGAAAGAAATGAACCCAAAACAGTTGGGTTATACAATATTATTGACACAAGCAGATCCATAATTAATGTGTTTTAGCTGAACATACAAGCGGGGCTAATCGGCAGGAGCATGGCGGCGTCGCTTCTCTCAGAGACCGATATCAGGCACTGGTCTATGGCCGAGGAGGATCCGAACGGGAACGAACATGGGGCGGCTGCCCACAGCGCGGCGCCTCGCTGGGGACCGCAACACGCCGGGGCCCGCCAGCTGGCGAGACTGTACTCTCCAGGTAAGTAGCCTATAGATATTGATGGGCACATGCCACATGATGGGCAGCTGTGGTGATAAGGAGACGCATCTGTTAACGTTGTATTATAGGCCGAGCCAGACGTTCTTGTGCGTTTAAGAGGATGGGTTGTTCACTTTATGATCTTTAGACTGCATATCTTCTTATCTACTTAAGTTATAGGCCACATGTTGTTGTTATGCTTACCGCTTCCCCAAAGTCAGCATATCAAGTTGTGAAGAATACAGTCTGACTTTAATAATATCCTTGCTCATGTTTGCCAGTCATAGCCTACGTGTTTCTGGTTATGCAATCAGTCATCCAGTGTTTTGTCAGTTCACTCAAGTTCTGATACATTGGTTCCTTGGCTACACCGTGGGTTTGTTCAGTTTATGGTCTCTGTGTGACTATTTTCTTCAATGATTATTATGTTGTTGTACCCAACAACGTCAACAAATCAATTTGACAGACTTGCGCAATATCTGTACTTTAGTTTTCCAGTGGTCTTATGCAATGTAATTATCTTTCTTCCATTGCAATTTTCCGATTTCTCCCATAATTTGTAATGACACAATGTTGGCTGTATGGATGTTAACAAAGTAATCTCTGATGTTGTTGTCAGCTCAGAGCCATGTGTGTCAGCTGTCTGACACTGACCGCCCCTTGCTTCTGGCAAAATGTCCGTTGTCAGTTAATTAACTATCAAGTTCTGATTAATTGGTTCCATCCTAATACACTATATACTGTGCCAGTGGAGGTCTCCACTCCATATAGTGTCACTAACGCAGGGGAAAATGTCAGGCTCATATTTGGTAGAGGGCCGGATTTATTCAAATGAAACCTCAAGGGGACCAGAATTTTTTTTTACTATTATCAATTTGACTTAACAAATAGATATTTAGGCTACTTTAAGATTTATTATAAAAAATTCAAGAAGGCCTACAGATACCAATTAATGACAAATTGCGGCACATTATAATATGTAAAATGACATAAAACAAAAAATGCCAAATGTAGGAGTCAAACGACATTTTCCTATCCATAAAAGCAACAAATAAAAGTCAAAAAGCATTTTCATATCCATATATTGACAAGAAAACATTTCAAATAGGAAAAGTGTAAAAAATAGCTGCTCAGAAGTCCCAAAAAATGTTTCCTACTCATACAACTATATATATCAAAGAAATATCTGTGTTAATAATTAAATACATTTGAAAGTGCAGGATATCTAGCTATAAAATACAGAATTTCTGTTCGGAATACCTTTACCAATCAAGAAATGATATGCTGGCCTGGCATATGAAAACACCACAATGTAAAATTCCAAAAAGTAAAAAAAAAAGAATAGCATGTCATACTGTAAGTGCAACAAATATAATTTTATAAAACATTAAACAATATTTAATGTAACACTTGTAAGTGCAAGTAAATGTGGAAAAGGACCTGCTTACATTTTCACTTGGTGGACACCTGAAATGTTTTGGCTTTTACCATCTTGCCGACATTAGGTACCAGTTTTTAGCCTCGCAAGATTGTCCTGATCTCGCAAGGCTTTAGTATAGTTTCGCCGTGGAGTTGTGACAACAATTCATCTGGCATGTCAGATTAACCAGTTTCTGGGCAGTTGCGATTTTCACTATGCAATTTAAATGTCTGTGTCAGCCGATTGCGCAAATCTGGAATTGTTAATGTTCACCACAGAGAATCACTGCTCACATAGACATTGTAAGAATATACCACAAAGGAGAGCAAAGGCAGATTAACGTGCAGTGCATGTACGTTTACATTTAATTGAAAGGCAGCAAGGTACAATGGCAGGTTCTGCTAAGTACAATACCTCACAATCATGTTGGCTAAAGGAACAGGTAGACATAGGCTACTGAAGTCCACAGGTGTTTAGTTTTCTAGTGATTGTGGCCTAGTTGGTGCGTAACGCCCAGATAACACGGGAGGCTGGGTTCCGAGTGGGGGACATCGTACAGGAGGCGGGCGAACTTTGGCGTGAATGGGGAACGGACCTCACATACAAAGTATTGTAATATTTGCTATCCTCTCCTTGGGAGATAGTTGGGTGTCAGATATTACTTCAACCACCTTTGTCCGGTCAGGTCCGGTGTCAAACCCGAAATCAACCACACCAACTGTTTATACCAAAATAGAATTCTTTATTAAATTAAGTCAGGCAGGTCACACACGTACAGCCTAGCGGCACACCCGTCAGGCTTAGCACAAGGAGACAATTTATTACATGCTCAACGCCGTCACAGCAAACAGTGACCCACACCCACCCATCAGGTCTGCCTTGCACTCAGGCACATCACACGCATGCATACAGGTACCCTTGTTATAAGACACAGAGCAACCCGGTCCCACAGCACACTATGCTACTCTGCACGGTAGGTATCACACAGCACACACACGCACGTCCCCTCTGGCCTAACCTTGACAGAGCCGGGCTGTCGCCTATTCCCCGCCAGAATATAAAACCTTAATAATCACATAAATCGGCATGCCAACAAAACAATATAACAAAGAAGAAAGTTTAAAACTTAGCTCTCCCGTACGGCTAAGACTCTCCCCTCGGGTCTGACGTCATCCACCATGCAGTCTGGGGCACAACACTGCACCTCCGGGCTTCCGGATACTTCTTCAGGCTGATAGTTCGGTAGAGTGTCCGCAGGCAACCCTCAGGGTGGTAAATGAAGCTGGAGCGTCCGACATATGGTCTTAGGCAGGCTAGGTAGAGACAACGAGCGCTCCTATTCGTCCTTAACGCCTCTCTCCCTCAAGTCCCCTAATTACGTATCCCTGGCTAACTATCTTCGGGTCGGTGGCCCTAAACGGCCGCGAACACCACATAACGTCCCCACCTTACTTGAGCGCTCCTATCTCTCCTACAATCTGGCCTCTCGCTCATGTCGGCGACTAACTCCCCCTCTCCAATCCTCTTTAACTCACTCTTTTCCCCCATTTAATCATCCACAGGTGGCACTAATTTCCTCTTAACCCCCCCCCAAGAACCCAGGTTCATTACAGTATCTTTGATGCAAAGGCTGTCATCTTTGTGTAATTTGGTGTCCGACATTGATAGGATTCCAAACCAACATACGCAAATGTATCCTTCAACGGTGCTAGGCTATGGCTAGGTTATGTGATACAGGGAATGGAACTAACATCAACACTGGCAGTACAGTAGTGCTATTGTCCACACAATAGTGACGAAATTGAATGTAAAATTGTTCATGGGTTAACTGCTCCGGTGGCTGGTTTAGGTTGGCTCTATTTTTAGAAAATCTCAGCTGTTAATGGAATTGGATCCACTGTTTTTTGTATCCAGTCATTACATTAGACATATTGTGATCTGTGGGTGTCTACACTATTGCCAAGCAACACACCTGCCAAGCACATCTTATTGAAGTCGACCTGGATGCTAGATGAAGGGGGTTGTTGGAGTTTGGGGGGGGGGGGAGGGGGGGTGAGTAGAGAGACACATGAGGTGTAGTCTGCACACTAATATGTTTTAGTTTTAAGACATGCACGTTTACGCCTTGCATCCATACTGCTTCCCAAAATGGATCATTTTGTAAACTATGATGCAGACACCCACATTTGCTTCCTGATTATGTCTTATCGGTATGTCGCTGTGCTTACTTTGTAGCATATCTGACTGTTATGCTTTAATGCTTATTTATTTGAATAAAATAAATAAAAGCTTTAAAGGTACAGTACAGTATGTCTGTTAATTACGCTTTTTTTTTTTGTCAAATGAGCAACAATATGCTCCGGTCTAGGTGCGAGTGGGGGTGGTAGATTTACCTGTCTGCAGTCTTGAAATGTTTCTGATTGAATGAGTGTGGTATTAGGGCTGCACAATTTGATCAAAAAGTTAATTTGTTATTATTTTTGGCAAATATTGAGATTTTTGATTGCAATATAGTAAGCAGTAGGGATGGCACGATCCAGTTTTTTCAGTCCCAATACCGATACAGAAACCGACACTTTGGGTATCGGCCGATACAGAGTACCTGATCCGATTCCAGTGTTAGATTAAGTTTTAAGTTAAGTTGCAAAGTAAATGACAGTCAATCTCTCTTTTAGGACATGGATGCATTTTAGAAACCTGCTGCTGATAGTGTATTCAATATATTAGATATTATGACATTATATCACCGGTAAAAGAGGGAATAATAGACACATACTGTATATTATTTGCCCTTGTTTTTTAATTTTACATTTTAATTTTTACTGGATGTTTTTCCAGCCTTTAGATTGATATAAGAGGATGATGTGTGCACTTGGGGTCCAAACCTTTGTCCTTGTTACACCTAATGGCTAAACAATGACATTATGTGGATTCATGTGAGAAACTTTTAGGTGGCAATGTAAGTTTCTCCACTCTGTAATCTGTATAGTGGAACTAACTATTAGTGTCTAGTGTACAATAAATATGGTATGTACTGTAGTGTAAACAAAGCATTTAGGAAGTTGAGCTTGGGAAGTAAGTTCATAGTACTGTATGGGTAAAAAAACTGCTAACAAATGCATTCAAAATTCTGATTCAAAATTATACAAATATTATCATATAATGTCTCTTTCTGACACGACAGAGTATTTATTTGTTTGGACAGATCGAACACTGCGATACTAATTAATCATAATTTCGTAACTCGCTGCGACAACTGCTAATTTCTGTGTTGTTTAAGAAGGGTACCTACTTCTCAGATCTGATAAGGAATTATGGCAGATGGGAAATTAAATATAGGTTGATCAGATTTTTACTCTGTTAAGTTTCTTAACTGTTATCAAGTTATTTGAGTCACTGAAACCAATACTAACAGTTACTTTGAACAAGACAATGAACAACAATAAAGGCAAATGAAGGACTATAATGTCTTCTACTGTGCCATGTTTCCTAATGAATATAAACAGACTGTGTACTGTAGTCTGTTTTGTGCCTGCCCGGTGCTTACAGGTGGGGGTGGGGGTAAATCTAGATGGCAGTTTGTCTTGTTAAGAGTTTGGAGCCCAGCGAGGCGTTGGTGATGCTCTGTGTAGGGCCAAACGGCCTCATTACCACCAAACCAAGACAGCCAAGCGGTTGGATGCCTCTCCCTCTGTTCCCACACCTCTTTCCATCCATCCTCTCTCCGCTCTTCATCCTACAACCATATGTCTGAAGTATCAGGGTCTGCTGACTTCCTCCCCCTCGTTTTCTCCGTCCTTTTCCAACTTCCTCTCCTCATCTCCTCTGTTGCGTCATCATCTTTGTTTTGGACCGTAAAAAGGTTAACGTTTGTTTTGTACACATATGTGAGGAGATGAAGAGAGAGAGCGAGAGAGGGAGTCTCGCATTTCCCTATAGGATCCGGTGTCGGTGACTGTGAGCGATCAAAAGAGCGACAGTGATCTTCCTCCTTGCGCTAGCTCACATTTTAGGACGCCTTCTAGAATCACAGATTCTCTTTGTGTAATCTGTTGATAATTATATGACTGTTACTTAGCAAACAATACTACAACTCTGAGTTTAGAAAAGTTTGACAAACATTTTCAAGTAAAGATGGGTACAGAATAATTATTCAAATGTTTTACAGATGTGTAAATACTATATTGTACATGTTTTGTTTTTACAGTACATTGTTCTATTGTTTTTAACGGACTTTTCATCTTTTTCCAATAATTTTGTAAACATAAATAGTGAGAAACTATTTTTGTATTTTAGACCTGTATTATTTGAATGATTCTAGTTAGATGCGCAAGATTGCATCTTGGTACAGTTGTACTCCATCTTTCTGGGGAAAGGCAACTAATTGTTTTTCTATTTTGATTTAGGATCATAGGCCACCCACCTGAACCTGACATGAGATTATAATATTGAGATTATTACAATTAATTTATTTTAGTTTTTTTTTTTCAAGAATACTATCCCTCCCTCCCTCTCTCCACTACAATGCCATTCTTGTAAATGTACAAACCACATCACACCATCTTTTAGGTTAGGTTCTCTCTCTCTCTCTCTCTCTCTCTCTCTCTCTTTGGACCCTTGGCTCTGGGCTGCTGACCCCAAGGTCATAAGAGGTCAGGGGTCAGAATCAGTTTGAGCATGTGTGATGAGCCCTCATAATCGCCAGAGCTTTGCTTGGCTTTGACCTGTGTGTGTGTGTGTGCGCGTGCTAGTTTAAACAAGAGGGAGAACTGTACTGTCAGCAGAAAGATATCATTATAATACTGCTCTTCATTAAATTATTGTATTTCCTTGTAAAATAACTGCGGCAGGTTGCGTACTTTGATATATTTATTTTAGTTTTTATATTAAGTTTACTTTTACAAATTACATTACAGGTCATTTTACAAGTCAGTCAGCTATCCTGAACAAAGATTGTTGATTGAACGCGATCAAACCAAAAATAGCTCTTCATTCAATGCCATGGGGTGCTCTCTCAGAATGTTTCTATTTACAGAGACAGGGCTGTGTAGAAACACCAGATTATTTTCCTAAGCACACACAAAGGACAGACAGCAGACCGGTATATGGTATTTCTCTGAATTTGACAAGTGTTATCTTACAGTACAATTGCTGACTCCACCTTAATTAATTTTTGTCTCGGTATAATGACAATTAATTTTGTACAACAAATAACTGCATACTGTATTATAGTTGGTTTGTGTATTAAAGGTATCAGTTATTTTCCATAAATTGTAACCTAACACTATTTGACAAATGTATCAAATATCTCCTCGCATTTTGATGTCTTGCTGTTCTCTGTGTGCTGAAAAAATAATCCGAAACTTCTACACAGCCCTGGCTCCGTAAATAAGAGCATAAACAAAGTAGCGAACACCACTCTGAACAACAATGCCCTTGGCTTCACAATGTGTTTCAATGTGTGGGGGCGGAGCTTCTGAGGGAGTTGGTTTGATTCAAGTTCTAAGTTAGCAAGCGTTCTCGAGAATAACTAACCCTGCCTTTAATTTATGATAGTCCCCACCCTCCATGTTCTTTAAATAAATCTGATGATGTATTATGTACTGCAACAGGGGAAACAGAGAGTTACGTCAACAGACATTTCCAATGGTGACATGGTTCATGGAGAGGCAAAACATATATACTGTACATACGTACAGAGATACATGTTTTTTTGTAATTAGAGTCATGTTCAAATGTGATCTCTCCCCATAACTGTACAGGCTGCTTCCATAAGTCGTCTGCTCGGCGAACTTATTGCTTAGTAAGACAACGATTGCTTAGTAAGACAACGATTATCTTCGGCACTCGGCCTACGCCCTCCTATGACCGAATCACAGCTGCGGCTGGTTCAGTCGAACGCACTGCACTCCCTCTTGTGTGTTATTTCTTAAATAGTAACCATGAAACCATGCACAGAAACCTAGGTCGTTCAGTGCTGTGGGCTTCAAGACTGGACTTTCTGCTGACCTTGACCATCACTATGGTCGTGTGGGTGTGTGTGTGCGCGCGCTTTTTGATAATTCTTATTAGAGCCATAGATGAATATGGCAGCTTAATGCCTCAGAGATAAGGGGATGGTAGGCAACACACACACACACACACGCACACACACACACACACAATTTTAACCCGCATGAGAACAGTGGAACTAGGCCTTGCTCCAGCCTGCCCTCCCCACAGACTGGACAAGAAAAAAGATAGAAGTAGTCCACTGTGTGTGTGTGTGTGTGTGTGTGTGTGTGTGTGTGTGTGTGTGTCGTCATACTGTGCCTGCCTACATTAATTTATTTGTGTGCCTTTTGTGTCGGCATGCTGATGCGGAGTGCGTGCATGCCGATATTACTGAATCTCATTTGTCACATTCCTCACTTGTGTTACGCTTTGGTAAATCTACAGGGTAATGGTTTTATTAAGTTTGTCCGGCAAGAGAGAGAGAGAGAGAGAGAGTGTGTGTTCGTTCATCCAGCCACTATCCAGACATGCGTATTACGTGCCTGTGTGTGTGTGTTGTGTTGTGTTTCTGGGGGAGAGGGGGAGAGTGAACGAGAGAGAGAGAGAGAGTTCATCCAGCCACTACCCAGACATACCTATTATGTTTGTGTGTGTGTGTGTGTTGTTTCAGAGAGAGAGTTCATCCAGCCACTACCCAGACATACATATTACGTGCGTGTGTGTGTGTGTGTGTGTGTTGTTTCAGAGAGAGTTCATCCAGCCACTACCCAGACATACATATTACGTGCGTGTGTGTGTGTGTGCGAGCGTGTGTGTGTGTGTGTGTGTTGTTTCAGAGAGAGTTCATCCAACCACTACCCAGACATAATACGTGCGTGTGTGCGTGTTGTTTCATCGTGTGGGTGCTAGAGTGTGTCTGTGTGTCTCCACAGTCTGTACGCATGGTTGTATTTGTGTGTTGTGTGCTCATGCTGCCTGTGTTGTGTGTTGTATTTGTGTGTTGTGTGCTCATGCTGCCTGTGTTGTGTGTTGTCTATGTTGTGGGCTCATGCTGCCTGTGTTGTGTGTTGTGTGTGTGTGTTGTGTGCTCATGCTGCCTGTGCTGTGTGTTGTATTTGTGTGTTGTGTGTGTGTGTTGTGTGCTCATGCTGCCTGTGTTGTGTGCGTGTTCGCTGTCCGCGTCATGCGTGCACATGTGCCTCCCAGTCCCAGGTTGTGTGGCCCATCGAGATCAGATGAAAGGAACGAGGCCTGTGACTGATCCACTCTTCCCGAACGAGGGAATTCATCCTCTCTCTCTCTCTCTCCCTCTCTCCATGTGACCCAGTTTTACACCTCCCTCTCCCAGAGTCCCATCTGAAGACGGTCTGCAGAGAGACAACCGTGGGGACAGACACACACATTGCACTGCACTGTGGAGGGGAGCCGTGCCTGTTGTGTTCATGCACAGATTTCATGGATCCACACACACGTCATTTAATGGCTTATGTTTAGCGATCTACACACGCTCACACACGCTCACACACACACACAAACAGTCACACACATTGTGGTTAGAGTTTGGGGAGAGAGAGAGAGAATGCTATAGTAGGACACAAGACAGAAAACCCAGTGTGGGGTGAGTGGGGGGGGTGGACGGGGGGACGACAGAGGTTTGAGATAAGGCTGTTCAGTGACTGACATCTCTCTTTGTTCCGCTGTCAGGCTGCGCTTCTGAGTGCGCTACTCCATCTTTGTCTGGAGCCCTGTAGTGGGCAGTACAGCCTCCGTCTGGCGGCATCGGCCTCGTTTGGCGTACATGTTGCCGTAACTGTATGACTACAGGGCTCTGCGTTGGAGGGACGAGGCTCGAGCCTCGCTGAAGTCTTTCCACTACGCCATGTGCGCTGCCCTGCCCCGCCAGCACGCCCTACACAAGTTGGTCGTGATGCTCGTTGCACTGCATTGATCGTGCAGTGTTAACACAGTATGATGCATGTTGTAAGACAGTAGACGTATAATCACAAATATCACAATATCAATAAAATAACAATATTATGAAAGCAATTCAGTTGAGCAACATCGTTCTATAAATAGGACATTTAACAACTGTCTGGTCGAGGAAACAGTTGAACAGAATGTGTTGTGTTCCAGGGCAAGTTTCTCGGGAATTGTAATAAGTTTACTATGATTTTACTTATTACTTGGTATTAAAAGTAATTAGTTATGTTACTTGTTACATTACTATACAACTTTCACAATCACTACCCTGCCTTGCCCTTTCTGAAGAATGACAACCTGTGTAGCCAGCTCATTTTACATTTGAATCCTCTTTATTGGAACAATAATGAACCTTAGGAGTCAACAATCAGCCAAAGTGGAAACATTACAGCCTCTCAAACCAGATGATTGTCAGGTTGGTTCAAATAGCCACCCTAAGTTTGCTAGGACCAGAAATCTCATTCTGTAATGCAGTATTACTTGAACTAGTAATTGTAATATTATTACTGTTTTGAAAATAATAATTAGTTAAACTACTAGTTACTAAAAAAAGTAATACAGTATCTACTAGCTACTGTAGTGCCCAACATTGGTTATATCTGCTGCAGTACATCTTATGGCCACCAGTGTCAGCACTGGGTATATTGTTACTTTTATATTTTACCATTATGCATTGGCAAAAATTCTACCAGTATTTATTTACTAAATTAATAAAGAATATTAAATATATTTTAGATGCACATTGTGTATTGTGTCTACAATGTGATACTACTTTAAACTTCTGCATCAACCTCTTTAATAGTTTAGTTTTGGGTTGTTATAGTAAATTGTATATTTTAGATTGGGGAATAATAACTTATTGTATCATTACCGGTATTTGTGTACATGTAAGAATCCAGTAACGTTCATATAAAAGGACACAGGCCTGTCTATTATGTTGTTATTTTTGTTCTGTGCCACATAGGTGTCATTTAACTGTCTCTTATTTTGAATGACATCATTCAGAACCCTGAGATATATCGTACAGTATTACGAAACAAAGAGTGTGAGAAGATGAGGTCTCCCCCCCCCCCATCAGCCCATTAGTATTCTGGACATGCTCCATGCCGCCCGCCATTCATTCCCCAGGCAACGAATCAGCCGGCGTTGATTAATTTCAGCCTATTAGCACCTTAGCACCTCTCCCTCTCGTTCCCTCGGCCACGCCCAGGTTAAATCCCCGGCGATCACCCACATGTGCGCTGGAAGGGGGTGGGGGGTGGAGGGGGGGCAGGCCGTGGCTGGGTGAGCGATGGCACCAAGGGTTGCCAGGGAGCCGGTCGTTGTCAGGCCGATATTAATGAGAGCACTGCTCTGGTCGTGTGTGTGTGTGTGTGTGCGTGTGTGCGTCTTTGTCTAAGTGTCTGTGTCATGTTGTACACATTTTTGTAACTGTCTATTTTGTGTGTGTGTGTGTGTGTGTGTCTTTGTGTAAGTGCCTGTAATGTATGTGTGTGTAACATTCAGTGCGTTCTACCTATGGATGTTTTATGATTGTGGTCTTTGATTACATGTGTGTATGTGTTATATTGATACAATACATGTGTGTGTATGTATGTATTATATTGATACAGTACGTGTGTGTGTATGTATGTGTTATATTGATACAATACATGTGTGTGTATGTATTATATTGATACAGTACGTGTGTGTGTGTATGTATTGATGCCTGTGTGTGTATGTGTTGTATTAACGTTTGTGGCCATTCTGGATATTTATATTCCATCGTTGCCTTAACACACGCAAGGTGTGTGTGTGTGTGTGTGTGTGTGTTCATTCGTGTTCGAAATACGGCTATGCCATGGCCAGAGGGATGAGGGTCTCTGTGTGTGTGTGTGTGTGTGTAGTGTTTGTGTGCACGCTCTGCGGAGGCCTGTCCTAGTTTCCGCCTCCTCACCAGGGAGCCGGAGGATCCAAGAACTGATGCTCATCACCTGACAGCCGCCCCGACGCTCCCCAGACCGGCGCTGTGTGTGTGGCAGACTTAGATGGCAAAGAGAATGTGTGTTTTAGTGTGTGTGTGTGCTTGTGTGGGGGGGGAGAGACAGTGAAAAACAATAAATGTGTTTTATGGGGAATTTAATCTATTGCGGGCGTCCGTGCGTGTGCCAGCGTGTGTGTGTGTGTGTGCATGCGCACCCTAGGGCAGAGTGGAGAGAATTGTGTCACGTGTAGCTTTGAAACACCGCTAAACGTGCTCTACTTAACCTCACTGTGGACCCAGGCGTCACGTGCTAATAAGCTCAGTGTTTCATTAATAAGTCTGGGCTGTTACGCTTAGTAGTAGCCAATACACACAGGTTGTGAAAGCGTGTCGTTTCCTGCCAATCTCGTGGCACTTATGGGAAGGGGGCGGGGGGCTGGGGCACATATACAGTAGCTACTAATACTAATATCAGTCACATAAAGCATGGCCATCATTTAAGATAAACGTTAGGCAAAGCACATAAAGATTGGAAGGATCCATGAAACAAGACATGAAAAAAATGTATGAAATGCAAGCATAAGATCTAGACATTACGCTTGGCATTCAGGCCAAACAGTTAAACCGTTGTTTCATCAGACCATAGACTTTTCTTTCTCATGAACTGAGTCCTTCAGGTGGCATTTGGCAAACTCCAGGTGGGCTGTCATGTGCCTTTTACTGAGGAGTGGCTTCTGTCTGGCCACTCTACCATACAAGCCTGATTGGTGGAGTGCTGCAGCAAGGGTTGTCCTTCTGGAAGGTTCTCCTCTCTCCACGAAGCAATGCTGAAGCTCTGTCAGAGTGACCATAGGGTTCTTGGTCACCTCCCTAACTTAAGCCCTTCTTCCCTGACCGCTCAGTTTGGCCTGGCGGCCAGCTCTAGGAAGAGTCCTGGTGGTTCCAAACTTCTTCCATTAACGGATGATGGAGGCCACTGTGCTCACTGGGACCTTCAATGCTGCAGAAATCTTTCTGTAGCCTTCCCCAGATTTATGCCTCGATACAGTCCTGTCTCAGAGGTATACTGACCATTCCTTGATCTTCATGGCTTGGTTTGTGCTCTGACATACACTGTCAACTGTAGTACCTTATACAGACAGGTGTGAGTCTTTCCAAATCATGCCCAGGCAACTGAATTTGCTACAGGTGGACAACAATCAAGTTGTTCCAAACATCTCAAGGATGATCAGTGGAAACAGGATGTGCCTGAGCTCCATTTTGAGTCTCATGGCAAAGGCTGTGAATACTTATACATGTGATTTTTATTCTTTTTTTTATTATACATTTGTAAAAATGTAATACAAACTTTTTTCAATTTGTTAATATGGGTTATTGTTTGTAGAATTTTGAGGAAAATCACTATGAATTAATTTTGGAATAAGGTTGTAACATAACAAAATGTGGAAAAAGTGAAGTGCTGTGAATACTTTCCGGATGCACTGTATGTCAAGGAATTACACTTTTATGATGTCATGTCATACAGTAGATGGGTGACGTGCAGCGTAAGTGGCCATACTGTAATGTGCACAATGTACTCCTACCCTGATTAAAAAGAGCTCCACAGTGATAACTAAGGTACTGACCTTGTTTAGATTGGGTTGCTAATGTGGTGTACTTTAGTTCTAATATTAAATACCCAAACGGTAAGAAGGCAGCACACAATCAGAGATCTTCAAGAGCTTCCCTCACTGTATATCACACAACAATTGGAAATATTGAAAGTTAGCTATACTGAAGTCATTTGCTATTTCACCTTGTCTGTAGTCATTATTCTGTGCTCTCATAAGAGTCCCCTTCTTTAATTTAGCAGATAGAGAATCAATGTCGTGCGAGGGCAGAATTCTGATTGCCAGTGTGTTTTAATAAAGGATGTACTGTACATCGACCAATCACTTGTCAATCCCTGCATATATCTGACATGACATCCTTCACTGAAGAAGGCCATAGGCTGAAACGTTAGTTTATTTGACATTGACAGAATTTATCTTTGTTTTCTGTGTGTAGATTTCTGTGTCTGCTACCGTACCTTCTTGCCTTTTGGGTGGGAACAAGATGTAATTTTGGTTTAGCACCACAAACGACAAGTATTGGCAAAGCACATCTTCTTAAATATCATAGTACTGTACCTACAGTACTAGGCTAGTAACTATTAAATACACAAAAGATAAAGAATATTTGAATATTGTTTTTGAACCTGTGGTTTTGCTGGTGGTGTTTTAAGTGCTCACATTCTTACTTTCACTTTATTCTTTATTCTTGCACTTTATTGACAAACAAATTTAAACCCAATTGGGGAAAAAAAAAACGTTATATCTCACTTTCCAAACGGTCTATTTTCAGGAGGTTAAGGGTCACATTTGGCAATTCACTGAATACCCATAATAGTCCCACATTTCCAGTCTCCTGTGACCAGCACACTTCCTTCCTGATGAGAGGTTGATGGCATATTCATAGCCACACCTGCCTGAAGGCACAGCCACGCTCACACGCACAGGTACTTGGCAGGTACTTTATGAAAATACAAAAAAAAAACGTTCATGAATATCTCATAGGCTGCTAATCCTGCACAATCCTTTAGAATCCTGTTCAGCATTAAAATTTCACACACCTCATGGGGTGGAAGGGTGTGGGGGGGGGGGGGAGAGTAGAGAGAGAGAGAGAGATTACAAGCACAATGGGAAATGGTGGCAAATGAAAGACATTTGGTCATGATGTGTATGTATTTGCGAGAGTGTTGTCTATGGTTGTGGTCAAGTGGGTTATTGACATACATGAATTTGATGCCGCTGAATAATATAATAAGCCGAATGAGAAGCAGATGGTGTATTATGTGTTTCTCTAAACCAGAGCTAGTTCTGGTACAATGCTGTATCGGACCAATGATGGGCAAATTATACTTTAACGAGCTCTGGGGTTCAAAAGCACTGGTGAAACTCGCTAATGCAAAGCCGACCCACACAGTGAGTGCCATTGACCAATGGTAGTAGAGTCGGTCTGTAAATTGACCCTCTATCTGTACATTTCTCTCATGTAATATTGCTGATGGTGTGGGATTGCAGTAGGAGGTCCACAAGTTGAATCCCTCCTCAGTGTTCTAGACCCGCTGACCTGTGTGAGGTACTCCTGGTCTCTCTAGATTCCTACCTCCCACTTGGAAGTGTGTGTGTGTGTGAGGTCTGCCAGATGAAGACAAATGCATAGGGTCATCACCTTTATCAGCATTGCCAGCTCAGCAAACTATGGACACGCACTCATTTGCATTCACTTAAACACGACCCCACTCATACATATACAGTTCTCTCTCTCTCCATTACACCCTCCCTCAAAGACACTGTAAGTGAGTAGGGTTGACACTTTGACCCCTTGCTTGGTCGCTCTCTTGTCTCTCAGTGGTAGCAGGGACCTCACCCAGTTAATACAAACCTCCTGCTGGTACATCGTCTTGGCAACCACCCACAGACCAGAGCCATGTAGAGAGAGAGTCGCGTCATCTCCGTTCACTCCAATGGACCGTTTTTTTCACAGCAACAGATCATAAAAATAGTTTTTGGAAGTTAAGCCTAAATAATAAAAGTACCCTATAAATTATATTTAAAATGTAAATCGGTACATTTATTGACTACTAATTACCAAAGAAGGAAGTTGTGAGTGAGTATGTGTGTGTGTGTTTTCATTCAAATTGCTCACCAAGAAGTTCCTGGAACTATTTTGCCTTAGGGTTCGCCTCTCTATGAACCATGTGACTGTTGAAAACGTCGAACTTATGCCACAGACCACCTGTGACTCCATTGGCAGCGCTCATAGAGATTGCACACATTTCCTTCTGAACGTGTTGTATAGTTCATCTTTGCTATTAACCCTGCTCCCTGCTCCAACACACCTGATTCAAATGAATGGGTCGTCACCTAGCTCTGCTGAAGCCTGATAAAGGCCCATTAATTTGAATCAGGTGTGTTGGAGCAGGGAGACACCTAAAACATGCAGGGCAGTGGGTCTCCAGGACCAGGGTTGAAGACCTCTGCTTCAGACAAAGGATAGCAGGTGGTCGAGCCTGTCCTTGCTGAAGGGCATAGGCAAGCAGTTTTTGGTAGATTTACATTTGTAGTAGAAGTGGTTTGTAGAACAAACCATTTTTAAAAACGTTGAATTACAAAGAGCTGTACAAAAAAAAAAAATGCTAGAAAAGAAAACATAAATTAACTTAGTCAATGCATTTGTTGTATTTAGTACCAGTCTGTTTAGTTATTTAGTACCAACTGTGTCGATAGTATTGAATTGTAAAGATGACTGACTAATAAGTATTTATATTTGAGCTGGACAATTGGGCTGTTGCCGCTTGTTACTATTATTAACATGCGGCCTTGTCCAGCCGACGACCAAATCACAGCCGTGCTGCTGATATTCAGTCTAACCCAGGGGTAGGCAACCCTGGTCCTAGAGAGCCGCAGCCCTGCATGTTTTAGATGTCTCCCTGCTCCAACACACCTG
>JAODUH010025819.1:0-24016 GCA_027564835.1 Typhlichthys subterraneus
CTGGAAACCTTGAACAGCGATGTCTCAACCTCATCAACAAGCTGAACTAAGAATGATTTGTGGTTTATGGTTCACTTAGTAAATGTATTCAGATTTACAATTTCCTCTATACTTCGCTTTGAATCATTTGAATTAATTGTGAATTGACAAACAAGAGCTCACACCTCAAACATTACAAAGGGACTAGCCAAATATATTTAAAAGAATGGTCTAAAACAAAGAATAGAAGGAATCCATCAATAAAATGTCAATAAATTAATACTATTAAATGATGGAGAAACAGATTAGTTTGTAGCCCTTGGAGGTAATGGACCTTTCGCCAGAAGCAAGTTAGCCACGCCCCTGGGTGGGTCAGTCTAACAGCTGGCCCACATGGCTCTGAGCTGACCATAACATCAGAGACTACATTGATCCAACATTGTGTCATAAGATTTAATGCATAAAAAGAAATGGCTCAGACAGCAGCTAAGAGTTTAAGGAAATCTTCATTTCACTCATTCAAGAAAGATGACACCAGGCTTTCATATTTGCATTTGTCAGGTTAGGCTATAAGGTACAGTCTCATTATCACTGGCATAGTACAAGACCAGTACATAGAATGTGTGATGATGTCTGTAACCTGCACTTGTCCTCTTTAAGCAATCAGCTATAAAACAATTCAAAATAATTCTGGGTAAATTAAAGTCACATGGGTTTAACAAAACCACAGATAGCTGACAATTATAATTTATTGGTACTCTACACTTATTCAAGCATGCATGTCAGCCGTGTGTGTGTGTGCGGCCTTTGGGTTAAAAATAACTCCACTGTAAACGCTCAAAGATTGTACAGTCCTAGTTCAGAGCCGGAGCACGATAAAACAAATGTATTACTCAGACATCCCATTACCTAAGAATTTAGGCATTTATACAACGTTGTGTTTAGGGATTATCTGTGAATAATGCTCAACAGGTCGCCGCGCGGCCATGTCTTTTTACTTTAAAAGGAAGGCATGACACTAGCTTTTAATTAATGAAGACATTAACAACCTCTTGAGTTGTAAATAAGCAGTCAAGTGTACAATATACAGTAGTAGGCACTGGCCGCATCTGGTACCTCACCTGACAAAAGCAACCACTTCAGGGAAACGTAATGCAGAAGGAGCACTATATTTGCATGGGATAGAGCTGTGAGGGGAATTGGGGAATATGCAGAAACCTAGGCCTGTGTATTGTGACTTCCACAGTTTTCTCATGAATCTTTAAAGTTACATGCATAAACATCACATGCTAAACGACAAAGGGGTCTTGCGCATCGAACGAACTAATGGGGTTGAGTAGCCCTGTATACAAACAATTTGTTTCGCAAACGCTCTACTTTTTCGTGGAAGTACGAAGCGCAAATAAAAGGTGCATACATTAATTAAAATAAATTATATTTGAATATGAAAAATTCAACTAGTTTAAATGAAAGCTCAGAAAGTTCATACAGTAGGCTATTAAGTGTAACTAGGCATATAGTTTTACAGTTTTAAGCACATCTGCGCTGACAGGTATCTGCATGCCCGGGCATATATGATCATTTGTTTATACTCACTGCCACAGAGCCAGTCGAGGAGGCGATGTAAACCTTGATGACCATTTTAGTCCAAATTAAACCTTGCACCGACGCACTAGCCTACTATTTGAGCTCCCGTCCCGTCAGCCTACAGATTGTGATTCGTGTGAAACTCAAATTCTAAAATGCATTCAATAACGGAGTAGCCTTCGCTTGCGTCTCCAATGTTTACGGTACGCTGTGTGCTGCTGACACGATAACACAGCATGCACTGTGATTTCTGCCTGCCTGGCACTCCCCCCCCAGAGCTCTGTTATTTATATAGTTCTATGGGTATATGTCTCGATTGCTCTGGCGCCCTCACCAGTATCAGATTGGAAATGTTATTGGCTATTATAATAATTGTATCACGTGAGGTTACATGTTTTTTATTTAATGGATAAACTCTTAGCACCAACCTGGCGTGATGTAGAAATGCAAAAGAATGGGGACTGGTTGCCATGGTGTGGCGTCAGTGATAATGACTGTCAGCACTAGACGACTAAACTAGGTGCGGACTCTAAAAGCAACAACAACCTGGCCTCTTAGTCTTATCAGCCTCCACTCGGTATATGGACTGGTTAGCTACTATGTCTTCGGCCCGATTCTAAATTACCTGATGTGTGAAAAAGAGAACCAAGGATGTTTACTGTATTGTTTTAGAGAGAAACCCACGGGTAGCGGACTGTTAGCTAACCTGGCTAACGGAGTTTGCTACGGTACGGTACCGTAGTAAAACAAAGCAAGCAAAACATATAGTATCGTCCTCTACATTTACCGAATACAGAGAAACAACAACAGGGGAAGAAACGATACAACAATTGAACTATAAAACGAACAGGTAGGTCATGCCAAATAAACAGACAAAATAACACCTGTTGAACGTTGGCGTGGTTGAATTGTCATGCTAGCGTACCATATAGTACCGTAGGTGGGTTAGCAGCAGGCTACATCATATATAGTTTGCTCCTGGACTCCTAATATGCGTTCTAATGTCTGACGATAATGACGCACAGGCCCGTATATGCTGTGTGGTGGGTGCTACTGCAACGTTAGCATTTTGACTTTGATCTCTAAGACACTTGACATTGACAGCACCTGACAACACCAAATGTGAATGGGTCCTGAGATTTACAATATAGTATTGCAAGTTAAAATGCATACTCTGATGTTGGGTTATTTTGCATATACAGTACATGTATGCCCCCACCACTTGTCTGTAATATTGATATCATGCCTGTAGTGCTACTTCATGGAAAAATGCAGTATTAATATCTGGTCGCTTAGTGACCAAGATGTGACCATGACAAACCAGTTGGTCTAGCTTCTTACTATTCCTGCGGATATTTATTCTTGCTTCCTCTGTGCATATATGCCTACAATTAGTAGACCATATGATTATTTCAGTACAGAGGACAGGAGTCATCTGATAACAATGTATAGTACAATTAACAGTAGTCTTGTATTTGATAATTGATGCTAGATTACAGATTGATTAATAATGTAAATCTCTAGTCAGAATAACACTTAATCCATTGTTTTGATTTAAAGTGATTATTTATTTATATATTTCACAAAGCTTTATTAATATTTTCTCTGTAATTAATTTACAGAGCTTTTCCCAGCAAACTGTCACACCATGGCCTTGGAGCATCCCAGCCACCAGTACAGAGATAACCGTGATGAGGAGGGTAGTCACCCCTCCCTCCGGATTTCAGAGAAGGGTTCTCCAGTGTTGTCAGTCCAAACTCCGAAACGCAGAGACAAGAGCCGGGATGCTGACGAGAGGGAGACCAATGTCAGGGACAGGTCGAAAACTAGGATCTGGGATCCAGATCCAGACCGTGATCGCTTCTCAGATGGGGATAGGGGTTCGTGTTATTCAGACGACTACGGTAACGTATCCCCCTCAGAGCGCTCCTTCTCACAATACTCGCGGTCTCGGACACCATCCCCAGTCCTGCCAAAAGGAGTGCGTGCTGTGAAACCCCCGAACAACCCCTTTTACAAGACAGGTAGGTAAAACACCTTCCTGATCTTGTGAGCTCCAGTTGCAGCATAAAGGCGGGGCTAATACATTTCATTCAAACTTCCTCACACATGATTGGACTACCGTATTACCTTCATCTCAACCGACCAGAACCTAAAACATCAGCTTAGGCAAAGGGTCTCCTGATGACACTTTCTGTATTTGCTAGACAAGTGTAAAGGTTACTTTAAGGTAAAATCAGCTATTGCCAGGTAAATGCTTAGCTAATACACTTTTTGTCAAAATCGACATATCTCGCATTTCGCTAACTTATCGTTCTCTGTGCGTGTTTTAAAAAATTATATACTTCTACACAGCCCTGGCTCCGTAAATACTAGCATAAACAAAGTGGCCGCTCATATCAACAAAGCCGTAGTACTATGTTTTGCTTCACAATGCATTTCTATTTGTCTACAAGGCTAGATTAAACACAAAGGATAGGTAACTGAACAAATAGTTCTGCTGTGGTCTTGGAAAAATGTAGTTTCCTGGAGTGTCCAGTAGATGGCAGTATGTCACGTATTTTGAGAAGTATTTGCTCATTGAAAACCAATTGAAATATAAATAAAGCATATATTTTAAAGATGATAAATTAATGTAATTATATTGTGCAATTCTTGATAATGTACGTCAACATTTTTGGAGCTTTCATTCCATTGTGCTTGATTAACAGCCTAAGAATGATCATGCTTGATTGCATTGTTTCATCGTTTCCTCCCAGGTGCTGCGGGGCGTCGTGGTCTGCCCCGTGCCCAGCGAGCGGGGGGCCCAGCACAGGCACAGCGTGGCGGCGGGGGCCGCTCCCATAGCAAAGACTCCCCGCACTCCAAGGACCTGGACCTGGTCACCAAGCGCATGCTGTCGGCCCGCCTGCTTAAGATCAACGAGCTGCGCAATGCCCTGGCCGAGCTGCAGCTACGCACCGACGAGCTGCAGAAGGAGAACCGCGTCCTCCGGCAGGTAGCTGGCCCAAGACGCTCATGACAGTGTGCTGTAGGCACGGCCTTAACAAGTGCATTGGTGGCATGTTGTTATTACAAGGTCTTCAAAGGTAGGATCAGTCGCTCTCCAGAACGCTCGCTAGCCTCAAGCTCAAATCGAGCTCCCTCAGAAGCTCTGCCGCCCACACATTGAAACGCATTGAGAAGCCAAGCAGCATTGTTGTTGTGAGGGGTGCTCGCCACTTATTGTTCCTATTTACGAAGCCAGGGCTGTGTAAAAGTACCAGATTGTGTTTTCAGCACACACAGAGAACGGTAAACTAGCGAAATGCGAGGAGATATTTGATGAATTAGACAAAAAGTGTATTAGCGTACAAATAGCATGCAACAGCTGGCTATACCTTATTAATGTGCTGCAGACCTCAGCTTTGATATGGACAGTTCAGACTGAGCCACAGGTGTTACAGGAGTAAAGGCGTTGTTCGGCGTACTGTCGGGTGAGCTGGATCTGCAGATATTCAAAGCTCGTGGTTATGGCTTGATGCTAAAGGAATAGAACCGTGTTCTAAACCACGACGCCCCCCAGTGGGTGCTGGCCCACTAAAAAGAACTACGTTCTAAAACTCTGGCTCCAGCTCCAGGTGCGGCAGGAGAAGGCCCTGCATCGCTACGATGACACGGAGAGCGAGATCGGCCAGCTGCTGGCGCGCCACGCCGGCGAGACGGCGGCACTGCGCGAGCGCCTGCGGCGGACCCAGGAGAGGGAGCGGGTGGCCGAGCGTCAGCTGAAGGACAACGAGGAGCGCCTGAGGAGGAGCCAGGCAGCCACGGCCCACCTGAGGAGGCTGACGGAGCTCAGGGAGCTGGGGCCCCGTGAGGAGCTGAGCCGCAGCCTGGAGGAGGAGAGGGCACGGGCCCAGGAGGCAGAGCGCAAGATTAAGGTGTGTGTCTGTAGAAGGAGGGAGGGGGAGGGGTGCAGCCGCCAGGGTCGTGGGTGTGAGCTCTGGAGTTGGCCTACCTGTCAGAATCCATGTGCAAGGTGACCGTCTGTCTGTCTGTGTCTGTGTGTAAGAGGAACCTACTTTAAATTAGTCTAAAGGTTTATGGCCAGAATTGCCAACCTTTTAAAAAAAATAATAATAATAATAATTTACGTGGACATACTGTACTTCGAGTTTGTGTTATATACTGTATAACTATGTTGTTTATATTATTCCTGCCAACAGCAAGTCTATCCTGTACAATATGCATGAATAATTAACATAGTTTTACAATGATAATCAATAACCCTCTGACTGGAAATCACCATACTGTCTGCTGTGGCCTTTTAAAATTAAGATGGATAAAATAGTCAGTTACTTGTTTAAGCAGGAAAAATATATTTATATACAGCATATGTATAGAAATGAGCAGGTGTACCTGTGGTCAGTAGTTTATGAATAGTGTTTTTCCATAGAGAAAATGTTTTTCTATGCATTTTAACAATTTACAACATTTTAAATAAATATTTTCCCACAATTATTATTTTTTATCTGCTAAGATCCTATGTGAAATTATATCATTAGGCGCTTTCACACTGGAGGACCTTTGTTTGTAGTTCTTAGAAGTTGTTGGAGAAAGTGTGTCCGCACCTCAGGAACGGAGAACGTTCTTAGTACTTACGCTTTGAGGAACTTATGTAGCTTCTACTTCAGAGTTTGCAGTCTCCCACCACAATAGGAACCACAAGTGACTTAACTGTGCGTTGATTGGTCCATCACGTACGTGTGTGAATGCAAACGGACAAAAGAAATGTTGGCAGTGTGTAGTTCTCAGGGAACCTCACGTGTGTGTGTGTGTGGTCTATAGAACTGAGGTCCTAAAACTGTTATTATTTACATGGGTCAAGATGGCATGGAGCAGCTTTATTTCACTAATATACTGTATATGAGGGCCAATGCTCACGCAACATGTCCAGTGGAGCATCTTTCACTTGTTTCAAAGGAAACCACCATAGCTATACTTAATTTAACACACTGTGTGTGTGTGTGTGTGTGCGTGCGCGCACAGGAGCTGGAGCGCAGCATGGATCTGAACACCAGCAGTTACCAGAGGCAGCTGGCAGCAGAGAGAAAGAAGGCCGTCAGTGCTCAGGAGGAGGTCAAGGCTCTCCAGGAGGAGCTAGGACGTCTGGGCAACAAGCTGAAGGTACGCACGCTTACGCACACACACACACACACACACACAAGCGTGATGAACAAATGATAACGGGAGTAAAATGCCAGATTATACAAATAAAGTCCAAAACGAATAATTTTTCTGTGTATATTATCAGGAGAAGGAGAGGGAATTGGATACCATGAACATCTATGCCAACCGCGTGGTGAAACCCTCACCTAAAAAAGACACCGACACAGGGTTGAAGAGGAAAGGTGACTCTTCAGTGCTGCTTGTTCTTGACCATGGTGCCATTTGTGTCTGCATTTCTACTTGCTGAGCTCTCAGTGTCACGTATGACTAATACAATCTAACGTATGCAGAGATGAGATTCAAAGTCCCGTTGTTCCATGTAACCAAGACAATATCTGGAAACATATGGGGGAGAAACTAACCCAGGTGATCATGTCCGTTCCCGCCCCTGCAGTCTCCAGCAGGAACAGCACCAAGGCTGTGCAAACGAACCACAGGACACTGAGCGGGGACGTCCCCAGCCCGCACCCCGCCATCGCCGAGGGCAACGCATACAGCGAGTCACTGTCCGGCGACTACCTGACAGTGAAGGTAAAGTGGACGTGTTTTAACTCTTACCCGTCATACGGTTAAATACAATATATAACGTATATAGTGATTGTAAGCTAATACACTTACAAATTCACGTGCGCGTGCTGAACAAACAATGTTCTGATCGAGCTCAAAATATCAACAAGCTTCCTCCAGGATGACCGACTATACCTTTTTAACATGTCGTCTCATTCGTTGTCAAGGGAGACCAAAGGCTGAAGGATACCGAGGACGAGCGTGAGCAGCCGAGGATGAGAGCCAGAGAGAGGGCACAGGAGAAGGAGAAGGGGGAGAAGCTGCAGCTGGAACAGAAGCTGAATGCCCTGGAGGAGCGGGCCAAGAGGCTAAGAGACGGTACGAGGGTTTAGTTAGTTACCAGCACACCTCAAATGGATTTGAAGCTGCTCTACAACTGTAGGTGTCTGTCAGTGCTGTGTGAGGCCGCTGTGCTAACTGTGGTGTTATGTAAAACAGTTCATACGCACAGTCTAAGTCAGAGTTCGTTTTTCGGGTCAAGGACCTCTTGACTGATAGAACCACAGCATAGGGACCGACATAGCCTCGCGAGACCATCCTGATCTCGCAAGTTCAGTTTAAGTTTGCTGTGAGAATCAGTCTGGAAAACCTCGGAATCATTTTGAATGTGTCTGAGTAGCAACTGAACTTTCCAATCAGCGTCTTGTTGATAGCTATACGGGCGTGGTTTATGTGTGCTGACAGCTAAAACGACCAGCTGGATCATCCAATCAACTGCCAAGTATTTTTTTGAGAGTAGTTGCCATTCACAAACAGTTTCAATGTACGGTTCCTATAGTGCCATATATAAAAGTAGGCCACGTAACTAAGCCATTCAAATAATTCACATATTTACAGTATATGTTTATGACACGTATTTATGTTAATGTATATTTTCTGACATAGAAAATACGTTGGAATCAAATAATATGGAGGACCCCTTGCAGTACCTCTGAGGACCCCTTAGGGGTCCCGGACCCCCTGTTGAAGATCTCTGGTCTAAGTAGTTAGTATTGCACTGAATCCAACAGACACTAGCCACCAGCCACCATGAGTTACTTGTCTTAAAGAACACATACAGTAGCATGGCAGGGGATTAGCATGTGAGCTGGCTGTGTAACTGAACACACAACTGTCCCCACAGACTGGGCGAAGGAGGAGGAGGAGGAGAGGCAGCGTGGAGAGGTAGAGAGGTGGCGCCAGGATGCCCTGGCCAATCAGCAGCTAGCAGCAGCAGCGGAGGAGGAGGAGGATGAGGAGCGGCGCAAGAGAGAGCAGCTACTAGCTAAGCTGCGCGCCGTCGACCGCCAAAGCCAATCGCCCGAGGGAGGGCCTGCCCCCTCGGAGGGCAAGACTGGGAGGAGAGAGGTCCGTGCCCAGGTCTCCAGCGGGGACCTGGCGTTCGGAGGCTATGCCCCCTCCATCGGCCGCCCGGCCGCCCGCGCGGCCCGGGGCTTCACGTCGTCCACCCCACCCACAGAGGAATCCTCCCTGGACGCCCTGGTCTTCAACCTGGGGGACAGGGGGCTGGGGAAGGGGGCCCCGTCGGTGGCCGACAGGAAGTCCAATCTGTTGCAGCAGCTGTTTGGCAACCCGGCCACACCCCCTCCACACAGTGGCATGCTATCCAATCACATGGAGCTCCTGGGTGGTCCCTCCACCGCCAACGGGCCGCGTCTGTTGGAATTTGGAACGGGGGTCTTGGCTCCCGGCACTCCCCCTGCTCCTGTCCGGAGCGCCCTGCATGTGGCTGAGAGCAGGCCTGCCGTCCGGGCCATTCCCTCGTTCGACGACGACATAGAGGAGCTCACGCTGTGATGTTGTGGATTTAAAAAAGGAAAAATAAATGGCTCTGGGTGGTTATTTGCCTTTGTTAGTTTGGAGCAAGAATATTCGCCACATTCCCACAACAAAACTGTAATCTGAAATCTGAAACACAACATACAGTAGATATGTATAATACAGTGGGTTCAGTTGATGAAGGAGTGACTGATTTCTTTAGGCACTATTTTACTGTGGAACACTTGTCGCATTACTCAGGTATATAACATTGCGTGTGTATGTGTGTGCGCATGTTCCTGTGTGTCGATTACAACGATACAGAAATTACTACTCTGTTGATTTTTATTTTAGAAACACATTGTAACTTCCACTTTTTAAAATGACTTTCTACACAAATACTCATCTGAAACGTGTAGTTGGAGAGACATGTTCATAAACAAGCCATATTGTGAGTGGTATGACTATATTACCAAATAATACAATACAAAATCATAATGTGCTGTAGCCTAAGTGACAGATATTCTACCCTACTGGAGACAATCAGAAAATAGACGAGATACTGCGTCTGCAATAATAATGACGTTTTAGGCTATGTTGCTGAGCATCGATATATTTGAAACTATTCGTGTTCGGGAGTCCTTGTATAGGACCTGCTATGAAAACTTTATTTCTTCTTTGTTTGTTTGTGATTATCCAAAATATTTTGTACAGTGCATTGGCAATATTTACTGTAATTATTTGATTTGATCACTTGAATAAAAACAATGTAGCTCAAACCTGTTTGTTTCTCATCAGTGTCGCGATTGCTGCGACATTTTCGTTCGCGGTCTGCGAGGAGCTTGATATGTGGATCTCCAAGCAACCAAACCTGACGCGAACGTATACTGCTCCTCCTCCGGTCCCTCGCTGTTCAAGACGTGTGGACCGTCGAGCTGTAGCGGGAATTTGGGGATGCGATAAGATCAGACAGAGTGCACACACTCGAGACTCGTAGTCTTGAAGCTGCTGGACCACAGGTAGGCAACGTTATAGATAGGCTACAGTACGTCAGTGCACTTTGTGTTATCTCAGATTTTGGTTTTCCTATAGGATGCTAAGTTAAAGGTCTGAATCAGTCTGAAACGCAGTTTCTACATGTAGAGAACTGACTACGTGCATATATATGCGTGTGCGCGCATTTGTCGTAGCCCTATTTAACTGCTGCTCTGGTCGTAGTTTATTTGAGTTCTGTACAGCCTACAGCAGAATTCCTTCATGCGTGCACGGTACAGTAGCCTGCTGCCTACATGTAGCCTGCTCATAGAACTATATAATAACGGAGCCTACTCTACTGTGCAGCCTACTTTGTAGCCCTATATTCTTTAATTGTATCCAATTGGAGAATAGAATAGAGAATGGGTTGTTCTTATAGAATATCCTATTTTTTCAAGATCTGTGTTAGGCCTAACGTCTGAAACATGATTCTAAATAAACTTGAATTTAGTTTTCTTTCTAGATTTTTTAGTGATTTGATGTATTTAGCCTATGATCGTTTGAAAGAGCAATGACCGACATTTTATGCAGAAATATCTAACGAGAAAATATACATCTAAACTATTTTTAAATGTTCCGCTTGAATTGCAACCAAACTCAGTGAGGAGATATCTGTAGTCTGTATCCTCTCTCATAGAAGGTCCAGACATTCTTTTGTCAGACCGCATTTGGGCAACTAATACTCGACACCGAATGATGGATTTTATTGGTGTGGCATTGTTGGCAACCCGTGCAGACGACTGACTGGACGTTGCCGAGCAATCAAATTCTGCAGCAGTCAGACAGTAGCCATGAAACCAGTGGAATGTCATGGCTGCAAGAATGCGGGCACGCATTGTGAATTGGATGCCACTCATGCCAGATAAGATAATGGAGAAGATTTTGTATTTCTTTTGAGGGTGTTGTGAGTGTCATTTATCACCCCAAGACGCCATTTCATATTCTGAATGTAACTTTAAATAAATAAACTTACTGCTGATCTTTTGAAAAAGTTTGCCACATATAAAACATACACCAAATATTAACAGTAGACACCAGTCATAAAACAGTATCTAGAAAGAGGGTAAAGGCAAAGCAAGGCATATGGCTATTGCACTTTTCATATACAGAAGGGAGACTCACTTGAAATCTCTTTAAATCTCTTTCTCACTGATCATTGGCCTTAAAATCGTCATTAAATGTGTGTGGATTGTCCTCCTCCGCTAATGCTCTCTTATTACAATGCTCTCCCCGGAGACACGTTGATTTCTTTAGAGAATATGGAAAGTCGCTCTGTACAGTCAGAGGTCTACTTCACCTTACAAAACAGCGAAGCCTATCATTAGAAACAAGGGCAATGACTTCATCGCTGGTCTGCTGTGCCCATTATAGAACTGTGTGACTGTAACCACTTAAGACGTTGTGAATAGGACACTAAGCCAACTGTTTCCCTGTGCTTACCTCCAGTCTGCCATGGTTCCCACAGTATGCTAATGCTGTGAAAAATACTTAAAAATGAAGCTCAAAATGCTGATTCATTAATAGTTCCTGTGATGTTGCCATGGAAACAGCTTGGTCCCAGTAAATGATAATCTCAGAGCAATGTATATAATGGCCAATTAGTGTCCAAAGTGTCCAAACGCCTAATGTTTTGCGCTCTCAATTTCCACATGCATGAATAAGCTATCTACTGTAGCAAATGTAAAATTCACATGGGTATCTGTTTCCTATACAGTTCCAGTGACTGCTTCATGGATGCCAGAAGAATAACTGAACCTTCTTGGAAGATCTGAAAATACATTTTCTCAGATACTTTCCTTAAGTAGGTATTATCTATTTTGACCAAACATCTAAAAACTTAGGCACACATTATTGTAAAACAATTTGTATGAACACAAACAATAGGGACAAATGGCCGCATCGGTGAAGATCAACTCTCTCAGCCTTGCATCTTGACATTGAATCACCACTGAGGTAAAATATAAATGATGGACACACCTATAATCCCTCAAAGTATGCCTGACAGCACAAGTGATCTGGAAGAAGCTAGCATGGAAGACGAGGAATTGGCTGCAGATGACCATCTAATGAACCTGAAGGCCTTGACAGAAAAATTAAGACTAGAGACCAGGAGGCCCTCTTACCTGGAGTGGAAAGCCCAGCTAGAGGCACACAGCATCAGAGACCCAGCGAGAGAAGAATGCCACCTCCAGGCAACTCAGGGAGATCCGGAGAACCGGCCCAACAAGTTTGAATTGGACCCTGAAGTCATTCAGAGGAAGTTGCCATCGGGAGTTCTGAAAGGCTTTGGGAATATTGACGAGGCTCTCAGCTGGCTCAGGAAAGAACTGGTGAGTAGTTTGCACGATCTATTAAACATTTAGGATAATGGCTGATGCTTGCACACAGATTATGTGCCTTGTTGCTTTCTTCTATAGGCATTTCACCAATAGTATGCATTTTTCTTTTGAAGAGATTACCTAATTAGGTGCTTTATTGTCACACACAAGGTCTTTCTTCAAGTTCAATTGAGTGAAAGTGATTATTAGTCAGGAAACCAGGCCTTAGTTTCCATACTACACCATTTTGCAATTGTAATCAGTTTACTGAGGCCAGTTATGTCATACATTAACCAAACACCAAGAATAGACATGTGGTGGTTAGTGGTTAGATGATAGACTGCAAAGCTTGGAAACAGTGAAACACATGCACTTAAAATTAAATTACAGCCAAATGTACCATCATTTGTGTTCTTTTACTGTCTGTATGTAAATGGCCGAGTTAGAATCACAAAGACTGAAGTCTTTAAGCCCCCCTCTCTCTCTCTCTCTCTCTCTCTCTCTCTCTCTCTCTCTCTCTCTCTCTCTCTCAGACAGAGATGCGTTTGCAGGATCAGCAGCTTGCTAGGCAACTCATGCGTCTACGTAGCGACATCAACAAGCTGAAGATCGAGCAAGCGTGCCACCTTCACCGACGGATGCTCAATGATGCCACGTTTGGCATCGAGGAGCGAGACGAGCTGTCGGACCTGCTGTGTGAGTGCCCCGTGACCCCTGGCCTCGGTCTCTCTGCCCCGCTGCGGCTCATTGGCGTCACCAAGATGAACATCAACTCTCGCCGATTCTCGCTTTGCTAGCGTCAGCGACAGCACTTCTGCTGACATGGAATTCACCTGGAACAGACCGACGGCACTTAGCCATTTTTTATTAACGTTGGCAGATTAGTGTGTATTTCTGTGGTTTAAAAGGCTTTTTCGAAGCCTTAACTGAAGTGGTTTTATGTAGGTCTATAATTTATCACTTTTTTTAATAGCGAAAATATTTATAAAAAATACAATCTAAAAGTACTTTATGTAAAATGTACGTTTAGACAGGTTGACCTATATAATTTTGATTTTGTATTACTGAATATAATTTAGAATTCACTTTAATAATCTGCTTTGATTTGTGTGACCGTTTAAACTTTGGAATTTACTAAATAATGTATACTGAAATAATGTATTATTTCTTAAGCATATCTTTGTAGCCAACTGTAGGCTATAGATGCCTTAATATTACATCTCAAAAATGTATACTGAATTAATTTGTATTAACAAATTAATAAAAAATGACATCAGATGTCTGATGGTGCAAAGTTATGTTGCTTTATTTTATAATAACCAGTACTTTTAAACTACACTAAAACACAGGCCATGCTATGTACTGTACTCTTTATTCTACACTGAGATTAGTTAATTGCGAAAGGCTCAATTGTGAAAGGCTCAATGTGTATCTAATCTGTGTTTTCAGTGGTTAAGTACATTATAGGTTCTAGAAGTAGCAAGTAGCCTAAAACGTGTGTAACATGGTAACGTTGTAGCCTAAAACCTGTGTAACATGGTAATGTTCTCTTGTATCCTAATTTCTTTTATTGGAAAACATCTTAAATGTACCACACAGCAGTACAGATTTAATCAAATGTGAAGTATCACAAGTAAGAAATAGACAAACATAAAAAAAAAAGATTATTCATGCAGTGGCTAACAGAACAAATTATGTCTAGGCTTCATGTCAGTTTTTTGTTGAGGTTAATACATTTAAACAAATGGGATTTGTTTATCCTAAACCAGCCCTCAGTATTTAAAATTCTATTTTAGTCTTAGTTAAATGTGGTTTAATTATGTTGGAATACTTATTGTTGTGTGTTTGGGAGGTGTTGTGGTCCTGTTTCAACATAAATATCAACCACATCTTCTGTGATCCAGGTTCTGCAGTGAATCTGTAAACAAAATAAATGTCTTCCTCTCAGACATTTTCCACTTGTGAGGTTTTTGAATCTGAGAATGAGATGTGAAGTTGCAGCTTGTCTGTTGTTCTGAGGACCTCTGACTGTTGGTGTTTTGGCTTTGGACTTCCTAAAATTATCTCAGGGTCACTGGGTTCTCAACTCCTGCCTCCTACATACAAGTGGGCCAATATCTGCCCTGCTGCCTTATGTTTTTCATCAGCACAGGCTGATGGCCCATTGTAAACAGTGGGAAAATGCCTGGACTCCTGCAGTTGTGGTGATGAGAATGGGTTATAATAATCATCTTTATTTATATAGCACTTTTCATACAGAATTGATGTTCAAGTGCTTTATAGAGAGGGAATACATGCACAGTTGTGTTTCCCATTAACAAATACAGAAATTCAGAGAAACAACATGAATAAAAATTGAATCAGATTAAAAAATAAATAAAATAAACATTTAAACAGGTGCATAAAGAATACAATAAATGACCAAAATGTAAGATAAATTAAAACCTTATCTTTTTTGTTGCCATGTCAGAATGTCAACACCATGGTATAGCACCATGCTAATCTGGTGGAGGAAGTGCATATTCCAGTATAGCAGTTTAGTTATCAGGACATGTCTTTAATGGATGGTTATATCCCCTTGTACCCACATAACATGGAATCTAATGTTATGAACATGAGATTCTATCTTAATAACACCTAACCGCTAATCCGTCTTGGCTCACAGGGCCACAAGATGTCCTGACATCTGACACAAAAACTGACATTTCCATGCAGTTCCAGCGTTATGAGATAAATGTTGCTGAAAGCCACATCCCCTCTTTACCCCGATTACTAGTCAGGAGAGCATGGTGGCCAGTGGCCAGCTTGTATAACCAGACACACTGGGATAACAAGCATTTTAAATTAATTCAATACCATTTTGGTTGAAAATGTGAACACACCATTTAGTTCCACTGCTGGCAAACTGCTGTTGCTGTGTTGAGCGATTGGAAAATACAGTTTTTAAAGTTTAGAGGGCCTGCCTGATCCTGTCAGGATCACATTAGGATAGAAGCAAAGTTGTAGTATATTAAAAATGTAGTGCCAACGAAAGCTCTAAGGGTATTATATTGCTATGGGTAATAGTCACTGTCTGAAAGGGTTTCCTTTCCATTTTTAAGGAGATTTCTGAGTACATCTTCCACTTAAGATGTGCCCTGTTGCAATAAAAGTTCACATCCATGTTACCAATTATTACCACTTTAACTTTAATCTAATCTACCCATTATGACTTTATGTGTAAGGGAGCACAATACAAATAAACCTTGAAAGTGTAATGACCCTTTCATATAAAACATCCCCTTTAAACAAGTATTAACATCTAATTTGTCTTTGTAAGACATGCTTACACAAGGTGGTGATGCACAACAGGGGCTTTGCTCATTACATTAATGATAATTCTCCAACTCTTTGTGAAACACAGCAGTATATCGTCTAATGACTTCATTAAACCAGCTCACATACCATTAAACAATTACTTGTTAAAAGATGAGGCACTAGAGTCTTTGTTCCCACTGTGATTGGATTAACATGAGAACGTGTGAGAGGCCAATAAGGACCTCACCTTGTAGCGTGACAAAAGCCAAAACACAAAGGGCCACATGTCACCAACCAAACACACTGACAACAGTGTCACAGAGAGTTAGGTCTGACACCTGACCAAGGCAACCAGTGTCCTCCACGAACTGCACAAGCAATGAGATCACAGATCCTGGGATTACCTCATCTTTGGCCCTAGCAAACAACACCATGCCACACAGGCAATGTACACCCAGGTGCATCGTTTCATTGTGCACAAGCATACCGTAATCCACTGCCCTTCCTTTCTTGAGGTGATTCTGAAGATGCAGGTGGCCTGCACCTTGTCAACACATTTGAATGTCGAAACACTTTAACAGGACAGCTGTGTAGGGAAACTGAGAGAGTATGTGAAGGAGAATTCTCCATCTGTTCCTTGTTCCCGAGACCAAGGTAACTAATTCCAGATATTGGAGGTATTCAGAGGTAATAGCCGGCAATATTCCTTTGATGAAAATAGGACTGACAATGTAAGAGCGTCTTAAAGAGATGCCTGCAAGGAAATGTCCCCACCAAACATGGTAATGTTCTAAGAACAAAAGCAGTATCTTCTGTTATTTGTTAAATTAATCAACAACTTCAAACTGCATTTCTCTTATACTGTAAATTGTAATATCACAATAATGTAACCTTCAAGATACCAATAATAACAATAGTAATCCTCCATGACATCACACTGAGGGTAAGGTAACTGTTATTTAATAACCATGAATTTACTCAATGACTGTCGACTTACAGTTCATAATTCCACGTCTGTCTGGGCAGACACTTTGGCAGCAGTAGCCTACTGCAGTGTAAAGGCACAGATCACAGAGAAAAAACAACTGGGAAATGCACAGTACTATGCAGTACAGACATGATGACTTACAAATGCAAATGACAGGACAAAAGGCAATCTGTCAGCCATTTAAACCAATTGGCTAATATGTCAACTTTGCTCCTCAAAAACGACAGCCTTCATTTTTAACAGCATTTCCATGGGCGGTGGAAAATAAGGCAAACGTATATACCAAAGCATTAACATCAAGTAAATAAACTGATACACAAAACACGTGACAAACAAAAGCAAAAGATACACTCCCAGCAATGCAGTACATATCTGGTAGATTATAGAAAACAAAACACTACATGTGAATGAAAGCTGCATTACTTTGCAACTTCACACAATACAGCACAATACTTCACTTTACATACATAATCCTTATTCACTCAGTCTATCAGGGCAATTCGAGTGGACCTGCACACCCTTAAAGAGACTGGAGAGATTCAATACATTAACAGCAGAGGCAGATACTGCCAATAAATGAATACAAAAACCAAAAAAGTCAAATGTAAAAACAAATGAAATGCAGCTCCTTGAACATGACATCATCTACAGCGTCCTTGTAAGATCACGTTTCAGTGAGTCAAGTTCCCCTTGACAGCCAGAGGAATCCAAGAGTCAATAAACAGGAACAAACGTTGCCTATTGGACGGGGGTCCAGTTGGCTGGGTTGTCAGGGCCCGCCCAGTGGCAACCCATCCTGGTCCATGCTGCAGCCCAGCGCTTCGATGTCGTTGCTGATATCAGTGATCATGCGGTCCCACTCGTCGCCAGAGGACGCCTCGTGGCCCGTGTCAGAGCCGCCGCTGTCGTCGCCGCCCCCGCAGCCCCCCGTCGCGCCGTTGCCATTGGCGGTGGAGTCGGAGGCGGAGCTGGCCACGCGGCGGTAGCGGCCGAAGCTGTCCGTGATGATGCCGCGGCCGTCCTTCACGCCGATGGTCTCCAGGAAGTTCTCAAAGTGCTGGATGTCCTTCTCCGGGATGAAGGGCCGTAGGCCTGGAGGGGGGAGAGCCACGGGTCTTTACATGGTAAGCAGACTGCATTTAAATAGCACTGTGCTAACATCTGGCCACTCAAAGCACTTTACAATATAGCCTCACATCCACACGCACTAGGGCTGTCCCGAATACCAATAATACTTGATGGTATTTACCAATAAGTATTCAAATACTCGTTCTCAAAAACTCCATTAAAACACAACTACTGTATAATTAATGTTTCATAACCTGTTAAATATCAAAGCGGGCAGCAGGACCGTTTGTGGGTTTTCAATATCAGCAAGTAATTAACGCTTTTAGCTTTGAGTCAACTACTCACCTATGAAGACTCATTATCTACCAGACCACCAATAAAAGTACGCATAGTCCACCAATAATCAAAAACGATCTTGTTACATTGGCAAGGGTCCAGAAATCCAGTAAAATTATTAAGTCCAAAACATATTACATGAATACATACTGCACGGCCGGCTGTTGCATTCATTTTATATTAGCTGGCAGAGATAATCTTCCATTTGCAACATAAGAACCCCTTCTATTTGAAGTCTCTCACATTCACACACACACACACACTCAAACACAGGCTATATCAATAAAAATTGTAAACACTTTTTATAATCTTGTAGATTCAGGAGAACCTGACCCCACCATGTAGGGATCTTTAAACCCCGGGCCCCCAAAAGGAAGGCTAGTAGAGAAGACTTGACCCTACCCAGCAGGAGGAACTTCCTGCTGTCCCCGTACAGTTGCCGTAGATTAATGCAGAACTCGTGGATGGAGGCGCCATTCCGATATTCGTGGAGCAGAGTGGCAAACTGCTGGATCTCCGTAGAGGATAACTTAGTCCGCAACTGACGGGAAACACACAGGAGAGGGGAGAGAAAACAAAATACTTCAAACTGCAGAGCTGGTATGTCATGCTTGCACCTTTACTCACTGATGCCAAGTAACCACGCACACCGCTACTTTAAAATACACAGCTTTTTCTATGAGCTTTGGGCTTTCATCAACATGCAAACAGTGTACACTCATTTTGCAAAAAGGGTAAATATATTTTGTTGTTTTCAGTGTTCGCGTGTAGACAGGGAAATTCGTTTTTGGCTTGTAGCATCAGCTTGTGTGCAGTTATTTTCTTTGTTTGACATCATATGCCCCGTTATATTCTTTGTTTAGAATTTTTAGTGTTTGATTTCCACAGTGCTTGAAAGCATGCAATTGCCTTTTTCATGTGTATGGAGATTATTTAAAAATAAATAAATACAATTATAGCTCTTTTCTTTATAAATACATTTTTTTAAATTTTAAGTAGGAAATCCCCATTTCAAATGTATCCTTGTGGACTAGGCCTGATAAAGCACACACAGGAAGAATGAGGGGCAGCAGAGACAGAAGCACAGATAGACAGACAGACAGAGAGGTGGACTATGAGAGCGCTGTACCGTGGTCATGTAGTCCTGCAGCATTTCTGCAGCTGTGGTGCTGAGTTCGCCGTCGCTGGCAGCCTTGGTCTGGGGGGAGACCGGGCTGGAGGTTCCCGGGAAGTCCTCTGCCTCCAGGGAGTCCTGGTAGGAGCTGAGGGAGGGAAACATGGAAGCCACAGGATGATATTTTTGCTCATTAAAGCCTGTTGCTTCACTGACTATCTATGGACAATCCAGTTAAAGGCAGGGTTAGTTATTCTCCAGAATGCTTGCTAACTTGGAGCTCAAGTCAACACAATATCCCTCCTTAGCGCCGCCTCACACATGGAAACGTATTGTGAAGCAAAACGGCGTACTACGGCTTTGTTGTTGTGAGCGGTGATAATAATAACAGATTATTTTTTCAGCACGCAGAGAACGTTATCATTTGGTGAATTAAAAAAAAAGGTATCTTACAATTAAGTTGCAATAGCTGACTAAACATTTTAAGCAAATAAAAATGTGCCATTTAGATGCAGAAAATATGGTTATGAAAACTAGTGGCTTAGGAGTCAGAAAATTCCATTTAGGATTGCTCGCGGTGCAATCTTTTTTTTTTTATTTAAATGGACCTAACAGGGACATGAAGAGAGAATGTGCAAAGGAGACTTTTTTCTGCCTTGGCCACACTGTGCCTTCTTTCTCCATAGAGGAGGTGGACTGTCTGGATGGACAGATACTTACAATGTGCTGGCTTCTGCTTCAAAAGACTCCTTCACATCCACTTTACTTGAGGAGTCATCTGCAGGATTGGCAAAGAGCATATTTACAGGTTCATTTGCACAAAACAATTCTGCATATTTGTAATGTAAACATTATGAGTATTATCTATATTGTTATTACCACTGTATTGTGAAAGGAGCCTGGTAGGTGTAGTGGCCCCGTCGAAGATGGCTCTGTCCAGGAAATCGATGGTGGACTCGGTGTAAACAATCTGAAACACCTGGTTGAGCAGAAGGCACAGCTCCTCTGCTGCAGCCTGGAACATATACAGTATGTCCTTAAGTCACTATTTTGAGATCACATTGTTGGCTTCTGTATACATATATTCCAAATGCAATGAAAAATATACTTTTTTTTTCTAAAATAAAAATGTTTGATTAAGAAGTTGCCATATAGGCCTGATGAATCAAATATGATACAAAATATAAATCAGATTTGTATATGACAAGATAAATACACATTTCATTGTTAAATATGGTCCAATTAAGTCCAAATAATTTGAAATGTCTAGCTGCTTCTTAATGAGTCAGGCGTTACAGGGTTAATTCCACAATGTGTGCAGGGCCCAGTGTTACACAAGGCGGAAGCACACCTGGATCTCACATTTGGTGCTTTATATGAATGTCAGCACTAGTGACAACCAGTATAATATGACTTGACAATAGTGACTCTGTACTGGCTTGTAATGTACAGTAGCAGGACATCATATACTGGCAGCAAGGTGGGCTGTTATGGAGAAAGTCAATGAACACCTTGTTGTCGACGGCGAGCACGAGTAGGCAGCAGACCTCGACGAGCACAGCGCCGCTCTCCGACAGGGAGCTGAGGGTCTGGGACTTGTTGAGGTCGGGGCAGGAGCTGGGACACGGAGAGCCGCCCGGCTCCTGGGCTAAAACACATAGGCGGACGCACAGTCAACACACAGTGTAACGTAGTCCGAATACCTCTATCCTTCACCATTAGATGAACACATTGGCTATAAGGAGGGTTAAGTGCAATAATCTAATGTGTACAATATTACATAGGAGTTTAGATCATGAATATTAAAGAAGTCTTTTCATGATCAACAGCAAATGTTATAGCCATCATTCGTGCTACAGGGGTGTGTGTGTGTGTGACAAAGATACACAGCAACAGAGAAAGAGACAGACAGAAAGAGACATAGAGAGAGAGAGAAAGAGAGAGAGCCAGCACCTGTCTTGAGCACCACCAGGTGCAGGGAGTCGTCCCTGATGTAGGAGACGGCGGCGATGTCGTGGATGGGCACTCGCAGGATGATGTCCTCGCCGTCGCGCCACACCAGCTTGACATTGTAGGCCGACAGGCTTACCACCGCGTCCTGCTCCGACGTCAGCTGGCCAGCCAGCTGGTGGCTCTTCTGGGGGGGTGGGGTGGGGGGGAACGCAAGGGGGGGGGGCGTTGAGTTGACCCGTGGGTCCCCAAGAGGACAAATCATCTCTTTGGTTGTAACTGAATGTCATTTATTTTCAATTCAATGAGCTTTATTGGCATGAATGTTACAATGAACAAGGTTACCAAAGCAGTCCACAGTAAAAATTGTAATAATTTATGAATTGGAATTGTATTATTGTAGTATTTGCTATGTGAACTGCATCTGCAGTGATTACGACCAGGTGAATATAAAACAGCGGTATGGACACACACAAAGACAGGGGCAGCAGCCTACCCTCGCATTGTCAATGAGCTGTAGCACCTCCGTCCGACTGGACGGGTTCAGGTATCCTGGGATTGATGTCAGCTGGCCCAAATACTGTGCAGGGCAGAAAACACAGGGAGGTGTCAGAATACACGGCGCGTCACGCTACCGCATATGCCAACAGTGTGCACAATACTGTAGAGCGCTCCAAATACACAATCTCCTGCACAGTTCTCATTCATCTGATCACACAGCATGTTGATATCGTTCCCCTACTGAACCTGCATGCAGTTAGTACTAGAATTCAGACGGAAACATTAAATGACAAAAACATGCAGGTGGGGAGCGTGCATATAAACTAGACCACGCACTTTGACCTCCTTCTCGATGTAGTCATTCAGGAGGATGTCGGGGTCTATCCGGTGGTCGGGCTGGGAGAGAGAGAAGGTGTGGAGGGCCCGTCGCTCGGTCGCCTTCTCCTGGGCCTTCTTGTCCCGCCCCTTCTCTCCTTTAAGGAACACCCGCTTGAACGGAGACACGATGCCAGGCTGAAGCACGGACACAGGGAGAACACACGGGCTGAGATGTTATTTACGGCTGTGTAGCGACCCAAAACCCCACCCGGCCCTGGTCGGCCAGGCAGCACCGACCAGAGCGGGAGCTTGAAAGGCATTCTGACACATAAACCAGAAGCAGCTCCTGCTCCTCTGCAACGTTGCGTAGTGAAGAACCAGACCACGTTGCAGCTACGACATACAAAAATGTGGGCTACATCGGCCTTGTAATTTGTGCCCAGCGTGCCTTCTCTCCAGCTACCACAAATGGAGCCACGCGGCCCTCTTTCAGAGTACAGTGGTGCAGCAATAACTGCTACTGTTACTGTCAGATCCAAACATCTTGCAAAACGTACTGTAGTAATGAGCTGTTATGTTTCTTACGCAGTTGGGGGGAAAAAAAAAAAAAAAAGAAAACAGGAGGGAAAGTGAGAGAAGACCCAATACTCATTTTCCTTCCCCTTCTTCAAACACTTGCATAACATACAACATTATCAAGCGAACAGCCTATCACATTCTCACGTAGTTATGCACAGTAAAAACAACCACTTGATCACAAACCCAGAAGCTACAGCAACAGTAATCCAGTAAAACTTAAGATACATTCCCATGCTGTTGACACAGCGTCACACATGCAACACACTGACGTCTACCTCGTTCTCCATGAGACCTCAAGCTGGGATAGCAGCCAATTGAAGGGTCGAAGCAGATAGCCGTGCTTGTTCTAGATTTAGTTCTTCTCACTCCCAAAAACGTATTACCTGTTGTCTCCGATCGTAGCCGTTGCAGCAGTTGCTAACCAGCTGGTGTGTGTGTGTTTGTGTGTGTATGCAACGTAGGGTGGATTCCCCAAACACAGTAAGAGACTCTTGACTCTTTTATATAAAGGCACGCGAGAACAGGAAGAGAACTAACCACTTATTTCCTGTGATGAGACAAGTGTGCTTTCAATACCCTGACGCAGAAACAGGCAAGAAGAAAAGAACACATCGTCTTGTTTGCGAACGGCAACGCACCAGGTGAGGTGGAGGACGGCCGTTTGGACTATGGTTTGCCCTCAACTCAGAGCAAAGTATTATATTTGTATTAGTGGTCCACATTCTAATAGACTTACTGAAGTTTGACTATTAAATCTAAAAAACTAAGGACTAGACATGCAACCCTATTGCATTATTTAACAATGTATTGCTCCAGGATACTGGTAAAAGACAAGTGCATTAACATTTCATGTTGCCTCTTGAAATGTGAGATAACGGCTACTGCAGGTAGCAAGTACCTGCCCGTCAATGACCTCGAGATGAGTAGATGGCTTCTGCAGAGGAACAAAACTGGCATGTTTATATACAGCAGTGGCTTAAGAATGTTGTGGGAACAATGGAAATATTCATCCTATATTTCAAGAGTGTTGACTAGAGTTAAAATGTTGACCAAAGCTTATTCAAAGGAAGACTTATGGTAGGCAAGCGCATGATATCGGTGATATGATTTTATTTTTCCTTTCTCAAAGTAAAACTACACACACACAGTGTGTGTGTGTGTGTATATACAGTATCTCACAAATGTGAGTACACCCCTCACATATTTGCAAATATGTGAGCATATCTTTTCATGTGACAACAATGAAGAAATTACAATGCAATGTAACGTAGTGATTGTACAGCTTGTAGAACAGTGGACATTTTCACTTAGGGGTGTACTCACTTTTGTTGCCAGAGGTTTAGACATTAATGGCTGTGTGTTGTTTTATTTTGAGGGGACAGCAAATTTACACTGTTCTACAAGCTGTACAAT